>PQMF01000157.1:0-58749 GCA_003004485.1 Aspergillaceae sp. MA 6039 | reverse complement strand
GGAACCAGAAAGCTTATTTTTCTTTAGACGCAAGGGCGGTGTTTGAAATGACGGTGAGAAAGCTGGCATCCAATCCCGACAACGTGCACAAGACCAAACCTATATTTGCGTTCCTGCACGAGTACGAGTCCCGGTATGGTGACCTTATTCAAGTGATCAATCTCGAAAACCGAATGCGTGAACTGTTCCCTGAGGACCCGACCTTGGAGCAGTTTGCTCACCGATACTCTACACCATCGTTTGATCCTACCGCTGTGCGGCCGATTATCTCGCCTTCCCAGGCCAGACCTAAGGCAGCATATCCCACCCAAGAAGCCCCGGCTTCGCGCCATGGTACGCCTTCAAAGTTTTCCGATGCTGCCCCAAACAATTCTCCGAAACGGCCGCTGGAGGATTACGATGATGACTTAAGTCGACCACGCAAATTCATTCGGGCAGAGTCGCCCCTGAAGGCTGTCCAGGGACGGCGGTTGGATCAACAAAAGCGTCCCCAAATCAACGGTAGTGGTCAGCTTGGGTCTCATATCAGACCTCAAGGCTCGCCTGCTCCGCTTCCGCGGGACGTTGTTTACCTCCTTAGTATTATTCCTCCGGCATCGACATACAACGCTGGTCATTTCTCTCCAGAGAAATTGGTTGATCTCATTCGTAGGATCGACATGCCAGGCTCTATTGCGCAGGTTCCCCTGCCGCAGTCAGCTCGTGGCTTGGGGGGCGGACAAACCCCTGTTGGGATGCAGGCGTTTACTGGTAAGCTTTGCTCCTTCCTTACCAACCATCTTTATACTTATATAATTCTCTAGGTATATTCCGCCCAGGTGCCTAACCGCCATCCGTACTACCAGTTAGCAGCGTTGCTTCCCAGTCATCCGTCTCCGGCGACTTTTGACTTTCCTTCTCCCCTGTATCTCACTCAGCCTACGAGCATTTTTGATTAACCAAGCGTGACTCGGATGTACAATCATTTGGAAAACAGTGTTACTTGCATTTCATGGAACGGCGTTTGATATTATATTCGTGTTCTGGACTTCTCTGGGTCTTGCAGTCGCAGCGGCTAGGTTGAAGACCAGGTCGCAGTGTCAGCTAGTTTTATTTTATCTTACTCTTTGATTCTTATTCTTTCGTGGGTTATGTAGTTACCTTCTTTTTGATATATGACGAGCGCTTGATGTGATGGTCCCACTCACCAGCATGCTCAAGTAGATGTTTTTATGCCCATTACTGCTTCGCCATCAACTAGGAAGCTCTAGGTCAGTTCAGTCTGCTCCCTTGGCCGCCAGCTCCTTGGCATTCTGACAGGCAAGCAAGCAAACCCCCTTCCCCCCTTTCTGCGCCCCCAGAAGAAAAGAAAAAGAAAAACCTTGTTTCACAAAAATTCCCAAGCCAAGCTACAGTTATGGCTAGGATTCTAACCAGTGCAAGACGCAGTTCTCTCGTCATAGCCTAGATCCAGATCTCAGATTCCTAGCCCTAAAATCTTGGTAGCCGCGGGGTATGGTCCCTGTTTATATGAATTAATCCAACCTGAGTCTAAAGTAACGCTGAGGGTGCTGCTGCTCCTGTTCCGCCTGCAGTGAGGCAGATGGTCTACAACAACAGCTGGAACTTCTGTCACTTTAAACCTTTCATTATCCTGCCGTCTTTGATTATACAAAACGCTTTTGTATCTATTCATTCTACATAACTTCTATGTGTAGTCCTGGCGGTACGCATTATATGCTTGTAGCTGACCCTGTTTTTCAATCTACTCGCAAAACACCCTAGCCCTATCCAGGACCTGTTACGATTACGCCCAACAGTAAATCTTTTTTTCAGCCTTGTCCGTAGGTTCAGCGTACTTTGCTCTCTTCTCTCTTCCAGTCCTTGTGTATGAGAGGTTCCAAGTGGGACGCTGTCTCTGAGTAGCCCCGGTACGTTTGTTTCCTCTTTGGGACAGTCGACGCGCACCTGGTCTCTCTCGCCTTCCTGTTTTGTTTACTCATCGCGCGCTCCTTCTTGGATTGCCCTGTTTAATCCTCACCTCCTTCCCTGCCCACATTCACTCTTCCTTCTTCTTTCACCCTCCACCCCCTCTCTTCTTTCACCAGCTCCATCCCATTTCTATCATCCATCATTCACTACAATCATCCTAGAGTCCATTAAACCTGGGGAAAGCATTCCCTGCCAACTGTGAACGCCCACGCAGTGTATTCTATTGTGATGCTCCTGAAAGGTACGTACTCTCCTCTAGTCCTTCTGGTGTTCTTGTACGCCCTGCTTGTATGCCCACTTTACCCTGTCGAAGTCAAAGGAAGCCCACGGCGGCGGGGTGCTGCTGTCTTCCCCAACAAGGCAGTTCGGCCTTGTTAGCTCAAGTCGCGATTCTCGTGTTTAGGGTCTTGACGTGGGTGGATTGCCTGCCTGGCCCTCCAGTCTCCTGTACCCCTAGAGCCAGGCGTTAAGTCGTACTTTGAATTCGTTGCAACATGGATCTAATTATTAAAGTGTCAGCAGAGCTCCCTTCATATTCGTGTCTGTGTTGAAAGGCAGTACTTAGCCATGTTGTTTGAGCGAGATCCAGCTTTTGCTGGAGATCTATCTTCGGATAAGCCAAAGCTGCCAACTGATATTTGCAAGAATATTGACTTGCCTCTGACGGCATTCAGCGCGAACCACAAGGTACGTTTGTAATTGGCTTGGGGATTTGGAGAGTAAGAAAAAGAACTGCTGCAAGGCAAGACTAGGCCTTTCCTTGGCTGTGAGCAGTCACTAATCACTTCATTCACCTTTTGTTTTCTTTCTTGCTGTCTCCCATCTATTATTTTGCCGCTGCCCCCCTTCTCTGAGGCTTCCATAGTGAATTTCTTTGCCATTACTATCTACATGTCTCCTACTCTTCTATTTTGGTCTTTCACTGTTTCCTCTTGTGGGCCTGGTTCCTTCTCACCGATCTCTTTCAATTGCATTGGTTGTCAAACAGTGACAGCAAACGATTCACCACCTGTGGATCTTCCTACTGATGTAGGAAGTCGCCATTCATCATTTTGTCTCAATATGGGAGTAGCAGCCAAATATTCACGCGATATCTGCTGTCCTGTTGCCTTCGCCCCTCTTCTCAATTTATTTAAATCCCTCCTCCTCCCTCCAACTTCTACCTTCCCTTTATCTTCCTCTGCGATTTCCCCCTTTTCGCATTTGAAGATTCGATACTTTACTACATCCCCTTGACGTCCCAAACTTTCTTCTGCTCTACTTTACCTCACTTTTCCAAGCTCACCTCCACCATGGAACGTGAAGAACAAATCAATGCTCTCAGGGATGGCTTTCGTCATCTTCGTGTGCGTGATGCTGACGAGTTGGCAAAGTACGGAGTCTCGACCGACCAGGTTCCTCGCCCTGGCTTCAACCAGACCGGCAAGGAGATCGAAGTTGCTCTGAATGCCTACCCGATTGCTAAATTCCCGAGCCGCACTGTTTACCAGTACGATGTAAGTAAACGCCAGTCATGGTTCTCTTGGTTTATTGTGATATGTGCCTCGTCGTGTATTAACATTGAGCACAGGTCCACATTGGTAATGGCGCCGAAAAGACTGCGGTGATCAAGAAAGTCTGGAACTCCAATGCTCGTAAAAGTGCCCTTCGTCAGATCGTTTTCGACGGTCAAAAGCTTGCCTGGTACGTATCGCAATACCTTAAGTGTATTCGGCAATGGCTACTAAGATATACAGGTCCATGAACAACTATCGAGAAGGCTTGAATGTCGAGGTCGATCTCGACATCGAACAGGGTCGCCCCGTGGGCAAGACTTCCAACCGTTTTCGCCTTGTAGTTCGTCCTACCAAGACAGTCAACTTGGCTGTTTTGCGAGCTTGGCTCGAAGGCCAAACTTCTATGGGGGAGCCCGTCCTGGAAGCTTTGAGTGAGTCATCGTCTTGCTCTTGAGAATCGTTGAATATCTACTAACAGTTGCAGACTTCCTGGACCACGTGCTCCGGGAGTACCCTAGTCAAAAGTTTGTCGCCATAAAACGTTCTTTTTTTGATGAGAATGGAGAGAACCAAGACCTTGGTAATGGTGTTTTGGCCTTTAAGGGTGTTTACCAGGCTATTCGTCCTGCTATTGTGAATCCCTCGATACCTCATTTTTCTTGCTGCATCAAGCTAACAATATCTTCCAGGGCCGTGGACTCATCGTTAACGTTGATGTCTCTAACACTTGTTTCTGGGCACGCACTTCGTTCATGGGAGCTGCAATGGCTGTTCTCGACTGTCGAGACCGGCAGCATCTCATGCATTTGTTGAAGGCCATTCCTGATGGTCACGGAGGGACTACTGAGTCGAATGCTTTTTACGAGGTCCACCGCCGTCTTAGGAAGCTACAAGTCCAGCCACACTACCGTGGTTGCCCTGTCCTGGGTACCAACTTTATCGTCAAGGGCTTGCTCAACGGTAATGCCCGTCAATATACCATCGACCTGAACGACAAAGCCACCGGCAAAAAGGAAACCATCAACGTCGAGACATACTTTCGCCGCAAGTACAACCTAATTCTTGACTATTGGGAGCTTCCCATGGTTGAAATGACCAAAAAAGGCGTTGTCTACCCAATGGAAGTCTTGACTATTCATGGGCTTCACAAGTACCCTTGGAAGCTCAATGAATATCAGACATCCGCCATGATCAAATACGCGGCTTCTCGTCCGGCTGACAGGCTGAATTCGGTACAGAAATCGAAGAAGATGCTCGATCACACCAACGATCCTGTGTTGCAGACCTTCGGCCTTCAGGTAGACACCAATATGATTCGAACTAAGGCCCGTCTGCTCCCCAACCCGGAGATTCAATTTGGCGGAAATCAGCGCCATAACCCCGGCAGCAACGGCCGCTGGGATCTGCGGGGTAAGAAATTCTACTCGACTAATAGAAGACCTCTTGAAGCTTGGGGTGTTGGTTTCTTCCCCGGGAAGCGTAACGCGATCAACCGCACCCAGGTTGAAAGTTTCTGCGATTCAGTCATGAAAATGTACGCTGGCCACGGTGGTACCGTTGCCAAGCGCCCCGTGGTCGTGGAGCTGAGGGAAGACGTTGGTGAAGCAGTCAAACGCCTGTACAACTCGACTGGGGTTAAGTTCCAGAAAGATCCTCAGCTCCTTTTGATTATTGTACCAAATAAGGACTCGTTCACCTACTTGAGAATCAAGAAGTCGTGTGACTGCCGTTGGGGCGTTCCCTCCCAAGTCCTGCAGGCCGGTCATGTCGCCAAAGGCAACCCTCAGTATGTTTCGAACGTGCTCATGAAGGTCAATGCCAAGCTTGGCGGTACCACCACTCGTGCCATTCCCAAGGTGCCCGAAGCTGGTCTTCGGCCTCAGTCTATGATCATCGGTGCCGATGTTACTCATTCTCCGCTTGGTGTCTGGTCACCGTCCATGGCAGCAATGTCAGTCTGTATGGATACATTCGGTGGTCGCTACTGGGGTGCGTGCGAGGCCAATGGTGACCGCACCGAGATGATTGCCCGTTCTAATATCGAGGTCATGCTGACTCCTATTGTTCGCGAGTGGATGTCAACTGTTGGAGGCGGGCGAGCCCCCGACTACGTCTATTATTTCCGAGACGGCGTTTCGACTGGCCAGTTCGAACAGGTTCTCCAGCAGGAGCTTGTCGATATGAAGGCTATCTTCATGCGGTTGACACAAGACCAATGGAAGGGGAAATTTACTGTCGTCGTTGCCAACAAGCGACACCATATTAGGGCTTTCCCGAAACCTGGCGATCGGAACTCCGCTGACCGTAACGGAAACCCTCTGCCGGGCACCTTGATTGAGAGAGATGTTACGGACCCTCACGGTTGGGACTTCCTGTTGTACTCACACATCGCTCTTCAAGGTACCTCTCGCCCTGTTCACTACCACGTGATTCTTGACCAGATAAACCATCGCCCTCAAGAGCTTGAGAACATGATCTACGATCACTGTTATCAATATATGAGGTCCACGACTTCGGTTTCGCTGTGTACGTTCTTTCCCGTTCCCATTGAAAGCTTTTACTAATTTTTGATTAGTCCCGGCGGTTTACTACGCCCACCTTATTGCCACTCGGGCTCGTCACCATGAAGACGTCCCTGCTAGCTCTGGACCTCAGAGTGGCCCTGAAGTCCGGATGACGAACCCGAAGCCGGAGAATCGACCTACTGATCCCCGACTCCTGCCAATTCATGGAACATCGAACAGACTCCCATTCGGCATGTGGTTCGTTTAGGGCCGGCGCTCAGATACTTTCTCCCTTTTCGCGACTTCTCTTGATAGCCAGATGCATCGGCGTAGCGTTTGTCAACTATTATGAATTCTTGGGTTTGTGATGGCTGAATTGATCGGGACTGGTTGGCTCTAATGGGGCAGACGGACCTGGACAGTACAGCAGTTGCGGACTGGAATACAAATTGTGACTTAGCACGGATAGCGCCTTAGATATTTTCTATCTGGCAATATTAGCTTTCATTTTTTTAATTTAATTATTTAGTTAATTATTATTATTATGTGTGTGGGTTTTTTCTTTTTTTTGCTAGTCATCACTAATAGGGAGAAGGGCGGCCGTGTCGGATAACCCTAAACGCTTTCAAACAGCATCTAATCAATAGCCAGTCCATACAGCAAACCCATCCATACATCCATGTATCGGGCTGGCTTTCTCAAAGGAAACGAAAGGAAAAAATAAATCAAAATACACGAGCCCAAAAGGGAAAGCAAAAAGACATAGGCCGTCAGATTCGTATGCAGACTGCACGTATTGCCAGGTAGTAACAACCCTTGTATGCATATGTAGAAAAGTATGTATACATTACCTCATAGATGGAAGATAGGTAATAAGTTTTGCTTACAGGTAAGGAAGACAAACTGATGATGAGAAAAAGAAAATTGGGTAAAAGATGTAAGTAGGTAGGAAAATGTGGTAGCGAAAAGAAGATGCCAAAAAAGTCATAAACGGAAAAAATAATAATAATAATAAAAAGGGAGACAGGAAGGGGAAAAAGAGTGTAAAAAATGAAAAAAAAATAAAAATAAAAATAAAAATAAATGAAGGAAAAGAAAAAGAAAATTAATACTGTACACGCGGGCTGATTGGATTCAGATTCAAGAAAACAAAACTGCCAGCCAAACTCTTAACCCCCCAGTAAGTGAGTGATTCATAATCATACATCAACATCATGAGATATCGGCCGCGGCCGCAGTCCCATTCGTCAAAGGTGCAGCGTTATTATCCTCGCCCTTATGCTGACCTTCTTCAAAACTGCGGTCACCGACATTGCCATCAACACCATCCGACATATCCACCCCAATAGTCTTCGAAACGCTACTACCCAAGTCCATAGCTGAAGAACCCGCAGCGGCTGGGTCTTCTTCCCCGTTGGCATCGTTGTCGGCCACCTTCACAGCGTCCGGACCCTTCACGCCATCCACCCCCGTTGAGGTGGTGTTGGCTGCTTCGTCACCAGGGACTCCCATAGCGAGCCCGCTGTTTTTCTTAACTTTTTTCTTGTGTGGCTCTGCACCGCTGGCAAGTTTGGTGGCGAATGAGGATGATGGTCCGGAAGCTGTTGTGGCTGGAGCTGGTCGTTTTGACGGACTGGAGGTAGGTCCTCCTGCTGCGCCTACTCCTCCAAGACCAGAAGGAGGGGCAATTTTGCCGGACGCTGGGAGACGCGGTCGAGCGGCCGTTGGGCGCTGTTTGGGTGGTAGCTCCAGGTCTTCGATTAGAGGCTCATTGTTGTTGGTCTCAAGCTTTTTGCTGAAGAAGCTTTGCACGAGGCCGATTTGTGATGGTAGAGACTTGGTAGAGATACGCGGGTATTGCGGTGGCGGATGGAAGAGGGTTACTGTTTGCGTAGAGCTAAGAGCAAATATCAGCAGGAATACTCAAGGTTTCGGAATAGAAAGACAACATAACATACCTTGTGGTCTGGGACTGGGCGGCATTATACATTCTGTTCTGAAGGAGATGGAACGGAACGCTCAGCGTAGCAAGTCCAAACTCTCTATCCAAGCCCAGCTCCTTGAAACCAAAGAAATCCTCGTCGATATCTTCAGCGAAATCGCCACCAACGAACTGCTCACTTCCATCCGCAAACGCATTCGAACCATCTTCACCACCGTCAGCGAGGGCAGGTCGAAGAAGCTCAGAAAGCAAAGACTTGAGCCGATCGTGGACAGTCACAAGCTTTGAACCCAGTCGTTCCACATCGTCTTTGATATACGATTCGAGGGACTCAATGTCGATGCCCACGGAAGAGAGAGTATGGAGAACAATTTCCGGCTCAGTGTATGGTCGCTTCCATTGAGATGTTTGCGACGTGCTCTCTGCGCTTTCAGGTGAATCGGTAGTTGGCACCTTGGGAACTTCCATATAGGACTTGAGAGTTTCGCCAATCTTCTGGAAGAAGTCTGACGCGACGTCTGTAACGGCATCAAGTGCTGAAGGCTGATACTCCTCAAAGCCAGCGTGGTAGAACAATTTGGCAACCGAGCGTTGAAGTGCAGACCTGCAGATCCAAGGAGCAACCACGGGTCCTTGATCGTTCATCACATGAGGAGGAATATCTTGTTCAGCGAAGGGCTCCGGATTATACTTTTGGAATTGGTTTTGATACATCTGCAGTATGTTAGGGCAATTTTCGAAATGACATGTTCAAGATAGAAATAGCATACCTGAGATTGCAACTGCATCTGCTTGACGATGCCAACCTTTGAACAAACCTTCCGGGTCTCCTGCATCTGCCGCATGTTTGCATCGAATTTCTGGGTGAATTTGCTCTCTGGCTGGGTAAACGAGCCTTTGGGCAAGATCCGGAGAAACTCTTCCGACGCATCGACGATGTTTCCGTCCGCATCCTCACGCCAGAGTATCTGGTCAGGTAGATCGGGAACACCAGACATGACATCGTAATAGTCAGGAATTACTTTAATGTCTTCCTCCACCTCAATGCCCTCTGCGAGAGTCTTTCCGGTAGCATCAGATTCCATGCCTTGAGAGCCTGATTCCGGGCCCTTATCGTCACCTTCAGCTTGGACTTGTTTCTGACTGCGCAACCATCTCCTCATACCAGCCTTCGTTCGCAGCAAGGCCGGCTCGTCAGAGTTCAGCTTGTCGCCTTTAAGAAGACGGTGCCTTTCTGCCGCGATTACGGCCCGATCTTTCTTGGTGACTTGTTTCCAGACTTTGTACTCGGGATCTTCCATGTCGACGCCCGGTGCAGATAGAGCACTCAGCGCTGTGTTCGAGGTGACCATGCCGTCCATGTCCATGGAATCATCCTGGCTCCCGGGCACACCGTTTCCGATACCAGCGGGGTCAGACGGTGTCTGGGTCCCTGGCGGCGGAGTTGCAAATCCGTTTTGTGTTCCTTCCATAGCAATATCGG
Source organism: Aspergillaceae sp. MA 6039 (assembly GCA_003004485.1). NCBI lineage: Eukaryota > Fungi > Ascomycota > Eurotiomycetes > Eurotiales > Aspergillaceae > Aspergillaceae sp. MA 6039. Next base: position 49,353 of record PQMF01000157.1, on the reverse strand, counting down.
AATCGGACCGTACGGGGGCCGGCGGCTGAGAGGCGGAGGCACCAGGCGGCTCAGAGCCACTAGGAGTATTCCGCACAGGGGCGGTACCCTTCTTCGAAGCCGATTTCCCGGGGGCCTTTCTACCTCGCGACGACATGATCGGTTCATCATCACTCTCCTCCGCACCATCAAGGTCCGCAAGCTGGAGTTTACGTTCCTCCGCCTCAACCTCAGCGCGGTCCCTGATGACAATTTCCGGAATGAGAGGGACGAGCTTTTCCGTCTCCTTTTTCATATACATGGCGTGCTTGCGCAAGAAATGTTCCGGGTTCGTGTTATACTTGAAGCAGTTGGACCAGATCAAGTTTATGTCGTCGACAAAATCCTGCTTCGACTTATACTGCAAAGCTTTGAGTTTCTTGGTCATTGTTCCCAGGTCCATAGGATGTTTGATTACTGATGATGGTACGGTTAGCATAGCTGTATAAAGACAGGAACAAGAAGAGGTAGCCTTTACTGGTATAGTAGTCAGGCGCATCGCGCTTATTGACACGAGTCAAGAACGCCGTCGAATGCTCCGTCATAGCTTTGAGCTCGCTGAGCACCTTCTCCGCTGCTTCGTATAGCTCCTCTTGGCCAATTTTATCCTCACTAGCCCATTTGCTACGGTTCTTGCGAACCTCGCTCATCAGGCTGCGGAGCTCTGCATCTGAAGCTTGCACCATGGTACGCTTCATATCAATACGTGCGATCAAGTTCTTCAAAGTTAAGCTGGAAGCACCCAGGTTCGCGCTACTCAGGGAACCGTAGCCGTTAGACGTTGGACTCCCATTGGTGTTGCCAGCATTGGCCTGTCCCGACATTTCCGCCTCGACCTGTCGTTCCGACTCCTCCAGTCGCTGTTGGTCCAGCATCGCATCGCGATCGTTTTCCAGCGTGTAGAAAAGCGTACGGAAGCTCCGCTTCGCAGCCTCCTCGGTGGCTTTCTTATCTTCCTCCAACTTCTTCCGGATTTCCTCGAGGGTTTCCTTCTTCGCCTCCTTTGAGCCATCGCCGCCAGCGGACGCCGCGATGCTCGGGCGATGGTGGCCTGGCGACCCGGCGCCACTAGGATCCTGCGGCGCGGTCAGGGACTTGGGCTTTACTGGCGACGGATCCTGCTCAGCCGCAGCCGCAGCCTCGGGTTCGTCGTCATCGTCGTAATCGTCATAGTCATCATCATCCAGCTTCCTGGCCGGCTTTTTCGCAGGCGGTGGGTGTGGCGGTGGCAGGGACGCTGTGGTCTGTTGTTCGGCGCGTGCCGGTTTCGACTCGAGATCGGCATCCACGACCGCGAAGTCAGCGAGAGGTTCATCGAGGGTGTGGTCCCGATCAAACAAAGCGTGGATTTTCGCCTCGCTGCATTTATACAGATCGCGGAAGATAGCAATGCGCGGGTCCTCGTCGATGGCGGTATCCGCCTCTGATATCATATTATTGCCCGCGTGAGAACCGTCGGCGTTGGATGAAGCGGCGCGCAGGAGAGGCGTTCGCGGCCCGAAAACGGGCTTCGGATAGCCATTGACAGGCCTCGCGTAGTCGTGAGGATCATCGGGAGGATGAAAATTGCCCGGGGGCAAGCCGGCGTGGTGGTGACCGAGCGACATGGCTCGCTCCCAAAACCGCGGTTCTGGGGCGCGCGGGCGAGGGGGCTCGAATCTCCACGGTTTTCAGAAGAAATTCAAGCCCGGAAAGGACGCAACTCGGGGGTCTGACGGACGGAAAAAGACATAGATACAAGATCAGTGAGACCCAGGCAACATAAAGCAGATGTTTCCCAGTCCAAAAATGATGGTGCGAGTGGGAAAGGGGGATGGCGAAGAAGAGCGCTGTTGCAGGAGGTTTCTCTGCGCGGACGAAGTGAAGTTCGAGAGGGCGGAGGTTCAGACCAACCGCGCAGTTCGCATGCGGTCGTGCAGTAGGGGAGCTTGTAGTAGTAGTAACAGCACCACACGGCGAGGAATCAATTATCTTAAGCCCAGATGAAGCTCAGATAGTCCGGAGCATGTCTCTCTAACTCGCAATAGCTCTTTCGCAGCTGTGTTGTGCCCTGGACGTGCGCTTCACCACTACTCATCCCAGCACATGACTCTCCAGCCGGGGACTTCCTGCTGTCATCCACTTTCATCCTCTGCACCCCCAGACGCTCTTCGCAATTTCCGGTCACCATGCGCATTCGCTACCCTTTCGCGGGTGAGTAATCTCATTACAATCTTAATGTGAAAAGGAAGAGCATTTAGAAAGTAACAATACGCAGGTGCCTTCCTCCTCCTCCTCATAATCGCAGGCTACGTCGGCCTACTCCCACACAGCTCCTCCACCCACATCCCCCAACACCTCCAACCAAACGACAAATTCCTACACCTGATCACTTTCTTCCTCCTCTCGCTAGTCTTCTACTGGATTTTGGAGACCTCGCGTCGCCGCGCTCTGCACCTCAGTCTGGGCGTCTGCACGCTCGTCCTAGGCGTTGGCTCCGAGATCCTACAAGGCGTCCTCCCTAACGACCGGCCTTTTGACCCGCTCGACCTTGTCGCAAATATCGTTGGCAGCCTGGGTGCTATCGGGTTGTGCGGATGGTACCACCGGCGGATGCTGGAGAGGCGGCGGTCCGCGCGGTATGGGGCTGTTCCGGATAATGAGGGCAATGTGGACGATGTGGAGTTGGGAGTTACGGGTGGTCACCATGATGATCGGGATGAAGATGAAGGTCTAGGGCCGCAGGAGACCGGAGTGATGTCGTTGGAGCAGGAGGTGGATAATTGGGATGAGAATGCCGTGGACAATTGGGATACGGAAGAGGTGGTCGACGAATCTGATAACTTGAAGAAAGATGGTGCCGGTGGTGCTGGCCCAGCTGTTAATGGTGAGGGCGCTGGGAAGAAGCGGAGTGATTAACGGTCCCTTCCCAGTCATCTCTCTGCCTTTATTTCTTTGCTTCTCTTGGAGGATTTTCAAGGAAAAAAGTAGGTGCATGGGAAGACGTTACATCTCCGTCTTATGATTGATCCGATTCATGGATTGTGATTTTTATGCCATATCCCATTCGTTGTTTATGATTGAGCAAGTGTTATGTCTACTTCAGGTGCATTCGTTATGTGTTGATGTTGTCAGCGTGGTCATGTCCTGGATATCTTTGCCAATGTGATGTTATTATATATTCTATAATGGAATCTTATCCTTTGAGCTGATTTTTGGCTGCAATGTCGCCCATTCTTTTCTGACATTATCAATAGCAAGGGGAACAATTTTACACCACCAATTCCCAAGTGACTGCTTTATGACACAAATAGATTATGGTCAATTCTATGACCAATTCCGATATTGATTAGTCTACAATTCTAATACTAGGACATGACGACGTAGGCAGACAGAAGGACAACACAGCAAAAGGAATTGGCCTTAAGACCTACAACTGCCTCGGGATAATCAGAAAATCAAACGCATGACAAGAGTATATGTATATAGAAAAGGGAAAAGAAGAAGTGGTTTAAAAAAGTAGAATGATATCTGACAAAAGCAGAAAAAAAAAAAAAAGAAAAAAGGCCATGCAGTGGTGTAGTATCCATTCAAAGCATCGCATGCAGGAATTTCATAATCAGTCATAAACAAGGAAACAAAAATATGCATATATCAGAACGTTAAATATAACGTCAATCGAGACCGTGTAATCGTATTTCGGCAAAACGGACATGAGTATTGACTCGTAATCAAAGTGCGTAGTGACTACTCATCATCAGGGAACACCCGACGGACCAGACCAGCTGCGGCTAGAAGTTAACGGACGCTCTGTGGGCTGTTGCAGCTCGGGCTTCAAGCGGGGCGCACGGTCGAACTCGTTTGACAGCTTGGCCATCTTGGTAGATCGTTCATCTCCCCGACCCCCGGGGGATGCAATAGTCTTGCCGAGTTTGATGTTGGCCTGCTCCCGTAGAACTTCATATATGAGCTGCAGTTGCATGTCATTGTATACCATCATCATTCTCTGTTCACGCATTCGATTGACCGTGTCAAAGACGGGATCCTCGTCTGAATCGGTCACGTCCAAAAGTTGCCCAGACTCCAGCTCCTGGAGAAGGTGGTCAAGCGCAATGAACGTTCCGGTTCGACCAACACCAGCGCTACAGTGCACCACACGTGGGCTATCCGGGCCACTTTTGGAAGCCGATATCTTGATGAGTTTAAGCAAAGCCTCACAGTCTTCACCTTCGGGTTTGGAAAAGTCGGCCCAACCAGCAAAGAGGAAGTGCCAAACAGTCTTAGACTCCGAACCCACTCTCAATTCGAGTTTACGGATTTCAGAACGAGCCTGTTCATCGAAAGTGGTCTCCAATAAAGTAATCTCGCTCAGAACATTTTGATCAGGTCGGTCGTGGTTGTCATCGCTCACAAACGTATCACTTTCCTCCATTTCGAGGGTCATCGACGGATCTCTGGGATCGAGCGGGAAGTACTGCGCACACTTTTCTCGACCTGACTCGACCGTCTGCGTGAGCATGACAACGACACCAACATCATGGCTTTCGTGGAAGACCATATGCCAAAAGTGGACAAGATGTCCGAATTTTGGGCCCTATTGTAAACAATCAGTGTTTGCTGGCAAGAAAGGCCCGAGGATACCAACCTGAGTAGCAATGTAACGCCGTTCCATTTGGGTGGCGGAATCCTGTAGCACGATTGGCGACGCATTGATAAAGTCACATTCGCCCTCAGGGACCCGGAGATGAACACGCGAATTGGCCCAGGCCTGGACATTCGCGTATCGATTTCTTGCCTTCACTTGAGGGTCGCCCTCCAGAGCCCAACGATGTGACGGGTCGTCAGACAGCAAGCCCTCCGCCATCCGTGCACCTTGCATCCATTCGAGTTCGTCGAATTTTTGACGGATTTCTAAATGCGACAAGACGAAACATATTAGCCCAATTCAATGTACTGTCAAGGGGGTATCCCTTTTTGTTGAACTCACCGTACAATGACTGGCAGAGAAATGGAGGTAAACCCTCGTTGTCAACCGCCTCCAGCTCATCGTTATCATGTTCCTCTTCGCCTAGAGCTTCGAGCGCGTCATCGCTGTCCTCCAGAAAGCCCCGCTTGGTCGCCTGGACATTTGTATCGATCTTGATAGCGGGATGAGCCATTTTGGCCGCAGCAACCCTATGGAAGGTGCGGACCTTGCCCAGGACGCCGCGCGCCTTGTTGGAAACCCGTTTTCCAGCTGACGCAAGCTTATGCGGACCGGCGCGAACACTGAAGGTATCTGAAGGAGAACAGGAGTACGGCTGGGTGGCCTGGATCTGGACACCGTAGGACGGGACGATACTTATGGTGTCGTAGGGATGTTGCTGTTGTTGTTGTTGTTGGTGGTGGTGGTGGTGGTGGTGGGATATCTGTAGCACGGACAGATCGGGACAGCTGTTGGAGCTGCCCCTCGTATGTTGGCTGGCCAGTTTTTGGGGTCTGAGGACGAAGGAACTGTGAAGGAAACGAGCTGCGGGCACGGTCTTCGCGCAGGATACTAGTCGGGCGTCAATCGCGTTAAGCCCACGTTGATCCTGCGATGTGCCCGGGAAGGGAATGAAGTTGACTCGATGCCACGCGGGATATGCGGATGCTGTTAGGAACGGGTGGGAAGGTGACGAGAAAGGAAAAGACGTGAGATTATAAATAAGGACGAGACCAGAACAAAAAAGAAACGCCCCTTGTCAGTATGTGAGTATTGTTATATATATTCTTCTTCTTCTTCTTTTTATTTTTTATTTATTTTTTAATTTTTTCCCTTCTTGTTGTATGCTCTACCCGCAAGATATGTACTCCGTACTCGTAAATAAGGAGGGCTAATATCCAATGATGAAGCAGATCAGGGCGCGCGAGTAGCAATGCTTTGTACCTGAAGAACCAGGACGAAGAGTTCCCAATGGGAGGCAATTGATTTTAGCAAAGGCAAATAAGAAACAAGCCGTACTCAGAGTAGTGTAGAAAAGCGGGAGCAGCAAGTAGGAATTTAGCATATGGTTCCAGATGCAATCGGGAATGCAGGAAAGGAGCGACTCTGATGTAATGACCCGACAGGGGGTGTACATAACGATTCAGACATCCTTCCAAACAAGGCAACGGACCTCGGCCCCATTAAATACTCGTTACTCTGTTTGTCTTCTTAATGCTTAAGTCTCCATTTCACACTGGAACCTACTACTCCGTACAGAGTATAGTAGGTCCTTAGCTTGTCTGTCCATAGTCCAAGGCTTGTCCCGTCCTATCTGTGTGCCTGTTTGCCACGATGCAATTTCATCCCGAGGAGTGTTGACAAGCGAAGGAAGGGATCGACAGTCTTGCTTAATGATATTCCTGAACCCACGAGCGGAAAACGTGTCCAGACGGCACATTGGATTGATTGTCTGCTCGCATTCGTACTCTGTACGTACTATCTCTCCTTTGCGCAAAGCTTCTTGCCATAGTTGAGTTGTAGTCTTGCAGATGCTGCTGTTCCACAAAAGAAAGCAAGAAAAGCAGATAACATAAAACCTTGTAGGAAAAAGAAAAAAAGCAATGGATTGATGTTGCTAAGATACGCCCTAAAACAAATACTGACGCCTGATTTCCTTCCTAGTAGATCCTCGTCTAGCATACAGAGTAAACCCACCCTTAACAGAGTCATATAGGCTTCCATACCCCAGGCGAATAGGGTGATTAGATCATAGATAGGACAAACCAAAGCCAAGGGTGGTAGTATGTCACATCATCCACCGGATCCATAATCTTTGGCAAATATTTCGTGCGCCATTCTTCTTGCAGTTCATCACTGAACCATTCCGGATCCAGCCTCACCCGTTTAGCTTGGCAATATTCCCAGTACGCAGGGTACCACCCAGCCTGACCCCAGTCAATGACCGCTGCCACTTTCGGATTCGGTCCTGCTGAAAGGAGGATATTGGGCGGAACAAGGTCATCATGTGTGAACACAATGGGCACACCGCCGTCGATGTTTATTCCACAAGCGTCTTGAAACCGCTGGACAGCGTCTGGGCCTTCGAACGGACCGGCGAGTTCCGGGTGGAGTATGAGGAAGAAGTCGTTCAGTGGTAGCTTGCCAAAACTGCCTGTGAATAGGATCTTAGGTAGGTATGCCCCCCGCATATTTCATTTAAGGAAACTCAACTCACCGACATAACGGCCATGCCAGTCTTGCTTCAAAGCCCTCCACGCCTTCACCATATAGCTGAGTTCATCACAAACGGCTCGTCTCTCAACTTCGTTCATGGTACCCCATCTCTCTTGCAAGGTCTCACCCTCAATCAAGGACATGTAAATAAACCTCTGGCCCGTATGCTCAGCCCAGCCAAAAACCTCAGGGATGGGCACTTGGTCTTGCAGATGATCGCGCAGCCAAATTTGCGTTCGAGTCTCGGAAATTGTTACGTCAGCTCCATACTTGACGAGCAGCCCTAGCGATGGAAACCTGACTGGTGGTGGGTGATAGAAGTGCGTGGCACGGAAACCACCCAACTTCCTGTTGAATTCTCTGACTTCGTCTGGCGTAGGAAGACAGCCTCGCTTCTCTTGGAAGAAGCTGGATTCGGGGTGTATCTTCACATTGTTGGAGGCAGTCATCACAACTGGTGCTTACGGAGTAAGTTGGAAGTATTTACAGAAAGCGGCGAGTTTGACGTGACTATGCTGTGCCAAGACTCCAATTGACGGGTGACAAGCATTAGCGTAATCCGAATGATTGGCAGTAGTTTTAGGGTGGGCCCTGACGAGGGCCAGTAATATCTGGGTATCTATACTTACACCAAGAATACAGTATGGGCAGCGACTGCCTTGTACAGGACTACAGGATAGGTACAGAATGGGAAGGCTCTCACCCCCGACCTGTACCTTTCATTTTTCCTCTTCTTCAATCACCAGGTCCGCAGACTACCTTCTACCGATCTTTTCATCAGTCTGCAGGCCAGGTTTGAACATTTTACCCAGCAAAGGTCGAACAATAGTTGCATCCTCATATATCGAATTGTCGATATAAGTAGTAATGTCTTCCGCCCCTCCTCCACCTCCGACCCACCGCTCATCATCAAATCAGCTCCCGTTGTTCCTCCTGGCTCAAAACCACTGGTCGTTGCTGTTATGGGTGCCAACGGCGCTTTCATGGTCGAACTGATGATATGGAATGGAGCCCCATTCAAGGATCATTAGGCCTTACGGGTGGGACCTGTCTATCTCATATCTGTCTAGTAATATTAACAATGTCATCTGCACGTACATCTGATGTATCGCCTCATAATAAACACGGCCATACCAAAAGCACATCCCTTTCGCTGCCATTCTATAAACCTCCCGGTATTCGGGTTTCCGATCGGCTCAGCCGGGATTCATGAGGCCGGGACCGCGTTGGACGTCGTGATGAGGGGCGTTTTTTCTTCTTCTATTCATTCTCTTCTTCTCTACTACTTTTGGGATATAGACACTATGCCCTGACATCTCCGTCGATGTGGCCGACTTCCACCGCTCTCTGGTCCCAGTGCCCCGTGGTGCTCGCCATGAGAAAGACAGCGACGCCCAGCAGGCACCCAAAAAAACTAATCCGCAATGCTTGTTCGGCCTGTAAATCACGGAAACTCAAGGTACGATGTCACGATCCAGGTAGTGGTCCAAAAAGCTACCTCTTCAGTGTTCCGGGCAACTGCCGTGCCAGAACTGCGTAAAAACCGCATTGATTGCACCGTCGACCGAAGCAGCGACAAGCGTCGCAAAAGGGGCGTCAAGCGCAAGCTCGAGACCCTCGAAGATTGCAAAAACCTACTGCTAAGCCTTGTTGGAATGCTCCGTGATAGTGGTGACCGGTCTGTCCTCCAGCTCCTCGACCTCATCCGCAGCAACGCCTCCCTCGCCGAACTCAAGCTTTATATCGACGATCAGCGCGCGGAACCGGATTGTAAGAAAAAGACCTCGCAAGTTTTCGGGGCCTGTAACGGCATTGGTATGAGGATATTTGAATCAGTCGGAACCGCCGCCGTCTGGTAGGAATAAAATGAATATCCTCGACCCTCAGCTTTTGCCGAATATCCCCCCGTTCGAAGTGCCGGCGAGCCCGTGGATGACAGTCATTGAGAATGCGGAGCTTGTCTTGCAGTTGGTGTCCTTGTTGTTTACTTGATTTCATCCGTTATGCAATTGGCTTGATCGCGAGCTGTTCCTCCGCTCCGGAAACTACTCTATCACTTCTTATTGGAAGGCGGGCCCGAGCGGCAGAAAATTGCTTACTCATCCCGTTTCTTTGCCACAACGCGGCGGGGCTTGGCTTTATGCAGCTCTCTTGGAGACACGCTTCTGTATTCCCTGCAGTCCTTTGAAGAAGAAGGAAGGGGGAACCTTTTATCGCTCTCAATGCCACCATAAACAATTGCACGATACTCTGGTCAACTGTCATAATCGAGATGGTTTGGATGTGGCTCGAGGTGCGTTGCTCGTTTGCCTTCCGAAGACACCTCATTTGGCTGACGAATTTTCCCGAATAGGTTTGGCTCACAACGAGGGTACGTCTCATTCGATCGATCCATGAGAAAGAAGAGAGAACGGCGTATTGACTTCTTGGTTCTTATCTGCAGCTGCTGGCCAGCCCGTCGTTCCACCGGATGGTTGGGACAGTCCATCAGAAGATCCATCGCCTCCGACATGGTTTACCTCCCGAAGAGATGGGAGGTACGAAAATCGATAATAATGCTAGTACGATAACGCCGTTCAGTCCTTTCACAGATATGGTCTTTACTCTGGCAGTGACTAACTCTGCTAGATGGCCGCGTCCCGCGTTTCTTGGAGTACTTCAAGGAAGAGATCAAGGATCAATTCAAGGGCAAACCTCCGAACAAAATGTGACCTTCTCCGCTTACAGATTGACGACTTTATGCTCGTGATACCCGACAATACATATATTTCTTTCGTCCTTTCCTTGCCGTACACACTTCTATATAACTAACTGCATTCCATGCCGGATAAAGATTGGGCTGTACCTCTTGCACCGTGGGCTGCATCCCTCATTCCATCCGAAGAAAAACTTTAATGGCTCCATCCGCTTTGCTCAGTTTCTTACTGGTTTAACTGGGCTTTGAAATTGGAAGCATACATGTAATCCTATATTATCCTTCGAGCGTGTCAGCAACGGCTTTTGTCATATCTTGGCGTAACGGACAGTCTTACTGGCTGAGTCAAGCTCAAAGTGTCCTGTCCCGTGTTATGATATATATGATATATACTGAGGTTTGGTCCTCATAAACTAGCTTAAGTTCACTATTCGGTCGTACGTGGGCACGCCTTTGTGAGGTATCAGGGAACCAAATCTGGGAATCCCACGGTGCCTGGCATGAGGTCCACGCTCCTGCAGGTCCGTAGCGGATATTGTTCATGAACCCTGGCTGCGTCGTCACCTCTTATGTGAATTCGTTCCTGGCGCGGGAGCAAGTTACGTCAGCTGAGCGGGGCCGGAAACAATAACTAGTACAAGTAGTAGTTAATTCTCGGGCCCCATTTACCTGTGTGCTCATGTTATGCCTCATATACGAGACACTTAAGACAGGAACGTGATCCAGAAAATCGCATTTCGCACGTATAAAATCCAATTATAGAATTTCAGACAGACGTAACCAATTAGCTGGCACGTTCGGTTTTGGCCTCGTCTCTGAACCATAACTCTCTTGGTAGGCCTTGAGGTCCTTGCTGTCCTTCATATCAAAGACTACCACCTTGTGAACGTTGTGGTTTGTCTCCAGGGTCTCAAACCCTCCAGGCCAATGGTTCTTACCAGTTGATTTCAAATCAGTTGTCTAGTAGAACAGAGGCTACCCTTCGTTTCCCACTTCAGCTGCGCCAGGGCTGACCTACAAACTTCCGGTCAAGACAATCCATCCAAGCTCTTGCAAAAATTCCCTTACTGAAAGGGCTGGATTTTCGCTGCATACCCTGACAATTATCTTGTTCAGGGACGTCATGGCTCAAAAATGCGCATGGACTTCCAACAATATCTCGAGCAAACCTGGTATTGTTCTGATCTTCCCTGATCAGGTCTCTGGCATGCCGTTCATAAATGAGGATCTCCAGTGTCTTCAAATTGGTGCACTCATTCTGGAGAAGCTGCAAACTCTGCAGGCCATCTTTTCTGAGCCTGATTTCTCCTGATTGACCTTCTACCTTCTCAGTGGCCGGAAAATTGATGCATAGGTGGGACGGTAAACCTCAGGCTTGTGGATTCTTACTAAAAAATACTAATCTCACCAACTGGTACCACGCTTCCGAGTCTCGGCAGTTGGTGATCCTCGGCGATATGAGCTTTGGAAATTCTGTTACTATGACATTTCTTGTAGATGAACTGAGTATGAAAACCAATTACCTCAGCCCAATATCTGCTATTATTATTGCCAAGATGACGAGACAGGTAACTAATGCTTGTAGGGGTTATTACAACCCCTTCGGGCCGGATATCTCACAATATGTGCTATCCCGAAGGGGTTAGACTAGTCTATATTATCTGCTCTGATTCTATCACTTCTTGAGCAGCTCCTGGGCCTGAGAAAGCTGTTCTTTGAGTGGTATAAATAGCCCCAGGCTTCTTGGGCTTTTGATCTAGTAGCAAATATAAAAAGGCTGGAAGAGTTCCTGCAGAATAGGTTGGAAGCCATTAATTGCCCAGTTTTCATTATTGTTGATGGTCTGGATGAGTGCGATACAACACAGCCTCTCGAAACAGTCATTCAAGTTTCTGGAATATTTACCGCAAAATAATTCAGGACTCAAAAGTATACTGTTTTCCTGTCCCCAGGAAGAGATACTGGAACAGCTGGATGGAGTGGTTTCTGACACTCAGCGAAACCGCACTATCGTCGAGAAAATGGTTGAAATTCAATTAATCTATTTATCGATGAATGTCGAGGGACTTGTCATAAAGAGACACTCCCGATTGCCAAGGTAAGTGCCATATGGGCAAAGAGACCATTGAGCTTATGAAGGTCTGCAAACCGGAGCATTCAATCCACTGCGATGCCTTTTGGAAGAGATACCATTTTACGCCATGTTACTTCCCTGTTGTGCCTCAGATGATCCCAGAAATCAGAAGCTTTCCATTACAGCTCTGAATCTACTCACTGTCCCCTATAGACCTCCAAGCATACTTGAGCTCGCCTGGGCTGTTGCATTGGGTATGGCTCAACATGTCACCACTATAGAGGCTCTTGGTAGGCTGGTAGACCATCAAAATGATCTATCTTCTCCGTCCAACTATTGCTCTGGTCGAATTCAGTGATGCAAAGAAGCTTGAAGTCCAACTCACACAGCAGTCAGTGCATACATCGTGTATTGGGATCCTCGCCATTATCAAGGAGTCATGTGGTCATCTCCCAGTCCTCGAGCGCATTGCTAGAATTGAACAAACATTCAGCTGGTCATCTTTAGAAGGGAACAGGTATGCTCGCGTTAGAATAAGGAGGGGTCTTTCGACTCATTAGTTTGTTGATATCCAACCCATTATTCAAGAAGCTTCCCAAGATATCTTTTTCCCACGCCTTAACAGATTGGAGGACCTAGTTCGGTTAGCTAGGCAGTTTATGACGGTGATTATTGCTCATGTTAAACAGGCAAATGCTATCAAGTAGGTTGATTACTATAACTTTGTGTCTATGTAGAGAACTTAGAGCATCCAAGTATGTACAACTCCGGGGTAATTCTCGGGCCACGATTGACTGGAACCCGGCTCAGGCACGACGCAACCTAAACGCCCAATGCTGACCAACGCAATCGGGTATCGGCTCAGCGGTTAATTGGCCCAGTCACGGGACCGTGTAATATAAGAACGAGTGGATTCGGACAATACAGAGTACGTGTAGTACGCCGGCGTACCAAGGGTCAGTCAGTCACGGCACGGGGTCGAATCTATTTTCCGGAACCATGGAAGTAGAGCCATTGTTCGGGCATTACCCACTCGAGCACTCTCTGCGCTACCACTTCTCTAGTAGCCAAATAGTGCCGTTTCCTGCCTCCCAAAAACAGAGACCCTCAAGAGATGGCCGATCTAGCAGCTATAAATCCTGGATAGCGCCGGTTATTTTTGGCCGTTGCATGTCAGTCTCCCGTGACTCTAATCCCACTAAGGAAAGGACCCCTCGGATATTGAAACGCCAGGGAAATTACCTGCCCAATAACGACCAATCACTATATGGATAGCTGGATTCCGTATTTGGCAGTACTGGCCAATCAGTACACGCTTTGGACTGGAATCTGGGTTACCCCACCGGACTATTCCTGGCAGGTTCCTGGGATTGGTCACTATGCTGGTTGGAATGTCTCACTATGTACGCTCTGATTGGCTGGCCGTTGCACTTTGTGTACACGCTAGCTGGCGCTCCGAGAGCCCCACCGGCCCAAGAAGGTCTAGCCTCTTGGGTTTTTTTTTTCTGTTCGTCTCGTTTCAGGAAAAGAAGAAAAGAGAAAAAGAACCGCCCATTCATTGATCGTATCGTGTATTATTCATCCCGTCAGGTGCCGTAACTCTTCCATTTCTTTGATTTTTTCTTCTCTTCCATCTTCCTCCCTTCTTCCTCTCTCTTTTTGCATCATCCCCTTCGACTCACATACCTCCTGGTCATTCGCTCTTCTCCTGGGAATCGTATTATAGTGGGTGATACGATAACGCTGGTCGATTGATATTGCTCACACCACCTCCCTTCGCTTGGATTCCCGCTCATACTACTACTACACCTACGACATCACTACTCCTCCCGTCCCACGAGTTCCTGTTCGTCACTGTTTGCCCAGGATGCGGATTTCAAAATTTTCATTCTTCCTGTATTCCCTATCGCTCGTGACGGTCACCGCAGGCCAGAGCGCTTTTGTCTCTGATGTTGGCAACCTCCTGCCTTCAGGAAGTGCCTCTGCCTCCTCAACAGAGACCACAGAGACCTCGACTTCAGAGTCCGCCACGGAGTCCAGTACGTCGGTCTCTGAGACGACTTCATCCCCCACGATTACGCAGTCTTCTGCCACCCCCACCTCAACGACTGATTCGTCCACTTCTACGACCGATTCGACTTCTTCTACGGACTCCTCGTCTACCCCGTCTTCGAGCCAAGATGCTACCACTACCTCCGATCCAACGACCACTGGCTCGACTACTTCGGAGCCGACCACCTCTACTCCCAAGACCATTACCACCACCCACACCATTAGCGGTACTCCTTTGCCGACGACCATGACAAGCGACGAGGCCAGCCAAGCCACCAGTACTCCTTCCCTCAGCACCTCCAGCAAGGACAATAATAACTCGGGCCTTTCCTCTCATAACAAGCAGGTCATCATCGGTGTCGTGGTGGGTGTTGGCGGTGCCCTCATCATTGGTGCTCTTGGTGTGGTGATTTGGCGAATCCGCGCCAGAAAGGGTGGTCGCAGCGATGCGGACGAAGCGACCGATCTGATGAGTGGCACTGCTGTTGGTACTGGCAATCGGGAGAAGGCTCCCAGTCCCGGTGCCAACAACAGTGGTACGCCATTCCGATCCACGCTGGATCAATACCACAACCCTGGACCGGTCAACGCAGCATCAAATTTCTAGGCGCGATCTGATCCTTACCCCGCACCGTTTGACCCTCAACGGAAACGTGTCTATGCGACTTCAGAATAAAATCGGCGACAGTGCAAATGTCCGGTCGTTTCCTTTTAGCTGCGAGCATATTTCTTTTTTTTTTTTTTCCCTTTTTCTTTTAATCGCATCATAGAATGTCTACGCTCCTTCCAACGATTCTACGCTCCTTTTTCATCATTTTCACTATAGCGATTCGTTGATTTATTGATCTATTTTGTTTTTCTTCACTCGAAGAGCATTTCCGTGTTGATTCCCCCTCTATGTTTGAGACCCTTTGTATTCACAATGGATATCTACTATCATTACCGCTGTCTTGACGCTACAGTCGTTCTCATCCGCCAGCCACCAGTCGATCAGCACGTCGATCCGACAACGCTGTTGAGGCCGGCGGTAGCCACTACTTTCTTCACTATGTATCTATTTTATTACTCGTATTTAACTATTATCACTCCTGGCAGCAGAAAATACATCCACCTAAAAGTTTCTCACTCACTTCATGCCTACAGATACATAAATAGCTTACGTAGACAGGAGCATCACAGCGACTAATCCGAAACAGCCCTGACCAGCCTGTGACGCTTGACGCTGAAGTGAAATGAATAGTGACGTATCATTATGGTCTGGTTGGCTTTGGGTTCGTCTTTTCAAGAATTCGGTCCTCGCTGGCCAGCTAATTAATTCCATGGTTGAGTTTGGCATTGAGATGTATGGATGATGATGGATCTCTGGATCTCTGCAGAGATCTACGTCGTATTCCCGGCTCGTCATACCACAAACGGGACTGCTTGCAAAAGTATCAGCAGTCCAAGGTTTCGTGCAAGATCCTTAAATGGCCAGACTCTGGGTATTATTCCCCGTGACTTTCAATAATTCTGGATTACACTGGTCCTTTCATAGCTTTTGGCCTATGTACACATAGAAAAGAAGAAGAATAAACAGAATCAACCACCTGCTTCTTCATTATTGATGATTCGAGAAAAAAAAAGTAGTCTACCACTCCTGCGCGACCCTCAAAAATTCCACTGCTGAAGCCAATTCAGCATCTGAGCGTGCGAGACAGGACCAAGACGTCCCATCGTCTGGCTCGCCTCTTGGGCTTTTTTGACGCTGACGGGAGCCGACAAAGTCTCGGTATTGTTCGCCAGGCCCTGGTAGAAACCAAGGAGTTTCAACGCGGGCTTTTCCTGGATCTCCATTTCTGATGGATGCTGGATGCTTTCAAGATCATGGACCCACTCGTTCAGTGTAACAGGTTGCACGGGATACATCTCTTGGATCGCCGGGATAAGCGACGACCATGGGCCTTTAGACGGGTTCATCAAATGGAAAAAAGCATTTCGCTCCTGGGCAGGAGAAGAGCGGCGGGTTTGGAGAATTTCAAGGGTAATGGTGGCTAGAGTGTCCTGATATCAGTTGTATTGTTAGCATAATCCGTCATCACTCGTTCCCATCAGTTCACACGGAAATGTTCACTCACAACAGATATCCAATCCACGGGCCAGCCGCCAAGTTCCAAAGGCACTTTGCCAATGGCTTTGGAGGTGGCGACCACGGTTGGGATCCACTCATTAGGATTCCATATGCCCATCCGAGTGTCAGGGCCGGCAATTTGTCCTACTCGAAACACACTTGTCGGAACCGCTGCCGTTCGAGAAGCCTCCAGATATATGCGTTCTGCCACATGCTTGGACTCGCCGTATCCTTGCTCGAGGACCACGTCGGGCGTCTCCATGGGTAATTCGGGGACATTGGGTCCCATGGAAGGATGCCAGGCTCCGATCGTGCTGACTGAGGAGATGAATGCCAGATGAGCATTGTAACGGCTGTTAATACTGAAACTCACAAATTCATAGACGCCCTTCAAATGAGGGTCCTCGAATGATTCGATAGGATGATTGAAATTCACTTTCCAGGCATTGTGGATGATCATGTCGACACTGTCAAGCAATTCGTTGTACTTGTCGTCTGGGAGACCGAAATGCGGATCCCCAAAGGAGACCTGGAGGAACTCGACCTTCTCTGGATTTTTCAGTAACGAAGCATTAAGACCCTTGGCCTCGAATCCTTCCTTCTGCCGGATCGCCGCGTCGGAGCGGTTAAAGCAATACACTTTGGCCACGTTTTTGCTGTTGAGAAGACTGTGGAGTATGTATGTCCCCAGGGAGCCCGTAGACCCGGTAAGAATAACAGTTGAAGTGTCCGGCAGCTGAGTAGACAAGCTCGGAGATCGCCTAGGGAGGTTTTGCGTATACTTGGAAACCAGACCAGAAATCTTGTCAGAGCGCGACGCTCGGACAACGGCACTCTCGCCAGTAAGGGTCCCCCAAAGCAGCTCCGTAAGCCTTTCCACAGTCGGATGCGTGTAAAGAGCCTGTGCGCTTATTGATTGAGCATCCAAGTCGGGGTTGTGATCAGTGACAGCTTTCCTCAAGAGTTTGCTAAGCTGGATGGTCCGCAAGGAGTCGAGCCCTGAGCTGAAGAGGTCTTCTTTGGTTTTGATACTGGGCCGGTCGAGGAGGTGACAGATTACCTCACACACATACCTAGTGAGACCCTTGACATCGATGATCGAGGGAAGTTTGATATCCAACTGGTCATCCTGGGCGGCGAATATGGCGTCAATCTCGGGGGCGTAGTCTCTGTTTACTGCATGTCTCTGAGTCGAACCCTTCGGCGTGGTTTTGAATGGCTTGTCCTTGCTAGATATCCGGATCATATTTCTCATAACTTGGCCATAATCGGGAACAGTCCTGTTCGCCGCCTGAACGGCCGGCCAGATGGCATCAATGACCTTTTGCTCGTTTCGGTCGAAATCCGTCTCATAGACTTCCCACACGGGCTCGATCAACAAAGCAGACTGGAAGCGGGCCTGGCCCACCAGTAAGGCCCGGTTAACAGCAGGGTTATCCTCCACGATCTTTTCCAGCGTGACGGGGTTCAGCTTTTCACCGTTACTCAGGACAATCACATCATCCAGGCGGCCGTGGTACTGCCACAGCTGGGGTTTTGACGGGTGTGGCGCAAAAAGGTCTTTCGATCTGAACTCGTGCAGTGCTGGGAACGTGTGGAAAATGCCGTGTATGGTGCGAGAGTCTTCCCGGCGGGGGATTACCAGCTCGTACAATCCCTCTCCAACCGATTGCATGTCGATGCCGAAATTAGGGTTCCACTGAAAGTAGGACCAAGTCCCTTCTCCTTCAGGGACCATCGAGCAAAGTATTCCCATTTCACTGGACCCGATGGTATTTCTCAACTCGGTGTATCGACTCAATTTGCTCCCTGCTTCGGGTGAAAGAGGACCTCCTCCAAAGAAGATGTATTTCAGGGTGCTGATGGCAGCAAGTCCTCCTTGGGACTGGCTCATATCCTCCACGATCGAGGGTGGAAATAACGCAGCAGTAGGTTTTGCTTTTTGAATAACCTTGACTAACAGATCCACGGAAAGCGGCTTGTCGGGACAGACAACGATGGGTACATTGTGAAAGATCGACTCCGTGAAAGAGGTGAGGCCCATCAGATGGAAGTACGGCGTAAACCAAAGGACCAGGTCTGTGGGACCCAGGTCGCCGGGGAACGACTGTTTATGGCCGGGGGGTAGAGGAAGGTATGCGCTATAATCAAGCGTACCAACGAAGCCATGGGTGAGAGTGACTGGCTTTGGCATTCCTGCAACAGTGGGTCAACGCTAAAAAGAAAAGATGATATCTTCGCTTGCTACTTACCAGTTGTTCCGGAGCTGTGAATCATAAAGGCCACTTCATCCTCGATCTCCTCGTATGTCTTTGAGAGAGGGTAGTGGTTCAATCCTTCCTCGTCATCCAAGATATCCGCCATACTCGGTACTTGCCAGAAGTTCATTCCTTGAAATATAACCTTCAGTTCCGAGACCCTGGGGTTTCTCTCCTGGCTGAACAACATTGTCTTGCAGTTCGTACTCTGGAAGATATGCGCATATACCTCATCCGGCAGGCGAGTCGATGGCAAAAAGATCTTTTGATTAGACTCGTATCAGCATGACTGATCGCTCTCGTGGTGACCATGAAGGCATTTGCTTTGCCTGACGATTTGCCCTACCTTATTTCCCGTTTTATTAGCGGCCAGAATGAGGATGATATACCGGATATCATTGTTTCCCATGTACGCAATTGTCTCCGTCTGCTGTGGTGCCCCGAGGTGCTTCTCCATCCACCGAGACATGACATTCACACCACGCGCAATGTCATGAATGGTCACTTCACGAAACCCATCTTCGACATTGTCGCTTTTTGGAATCAAGGCAAATCGACGGTTGGGGTCCGACACGGCCAGGTAGTCAACATATCCTGCCAGGAGCCGTTTGCCCGGTTGCGGCACTGGTTCGTGCATGGTGGTCATGGCAAAGGAACCCTGAATAGATCTATACTACTTGGTGGGGAAAAAAAAAAAAAAAATCAAAATCAAAATCAAAAGCGCTGAAATAACCGGATAAAGATTCAGTTCGTCGAATACAGAGATAGACTCTTATATGGCTGGCAGCCTTTGCTCTCCATGACCACCATTGATCAAGCCTCAGTGAACGTAGACTGTGTATGTCTGCACAACTTCGGCTAATACCTGGAAGACGGTGCATAGCCCTGGAATTAACGTTTGTTATGCAAAAGGTAGTGCATTGCAGTTCATGCATTAAGCTGTATAAGAAGAGATCCGCAACCGCTGATCCTCCGAATCACGGAGGAACACTCCACACTCTTCCTCGGGAATACAGAGTGTATTCGTCTCCATTGGTAGATGCCGTCTTGTAGTTCACATATATCTGTGTACACTGCAGGCGGAGTATGGGACACCTGTGGACCGTAGTCCGGACCGTATACACGGTAAGACGGATGATTGTAGGGCCATGAACCACCCATCCCCCTCATGGTTATGCTCTATCAGCTTCTCTGCAAGGGTACATGGGCTGTGAGGGTGTAATGGAAATGACTGGCGTCGTACAATGGAGTGCTCGGATATTAAGTGTATCTCGGATATTAAGTGTATTAAGCTAAGCTAACTCCTACAGTAGGAGTCGAAACAGACTCGCCAGCGTAATTACAGTGTATATCACAAGAAACTCCTATACACGGCCAGCCCTGCCCATCCATCGATCCCCGATGGCCTAGGCATATCATTTCAGCCAATGTTGGGAGTCAAGTTGATTTATTTACTTCGTTAGCCAGACCTCAGCCCGATCGACAAGTTTTCGCCGAGCTCAAGGGCTTCATTAGACGTAATGGGAGCTTCTATGAAGAAGATCCGGAGCGAGGATTTCGTTCCTTTCTTGACTGGTGTATAAACCAAGATGG
The DNA here is from genome assembly GCA_003004485.1 of Aspergillaceae sp. MA 6039. Taxonomy (NCBI): domain Eukaryota; kingdom Fungi; phylum Ascomycota; class Eurotiomycetes; order Eurotiales; family Aspergillaceae; species Aspergillaceae sp. MA 6039. The sequence goes on along the minus strand of PQMF01000157.1, from coordinate 29,397 downwards.
GAGCAATAGTAGAGAGTGGTAGAGGACACTTTTGGCACGCAGGCTTGACGGTGGAGATTTTGCTTCAATCCCGGGTTTTCTCAGTCCTCTCCCCCCTCTCGACTTCATCACTCTCATTGAATTGCGATATGGAGCTTCCACTCTCACTGGACTGCAACTCGGGACTTTGGATATCCTCATTCCGGGGACCAGCCTCTTCATCGGATTTTTGTTGCGCGCGAGCATCCGGCGCTGGCGCAAATCGGCTTTTGACTCGGATCTGCTTTCCATACTTGTAGAAGAGGAAAGGAATAACGGCTAGCAGGGCAGCAACGCCACCAATCAGACTTCCTCCACCCCCAATACCCAGTGCGGTGAACATCTGGTTGGTGAAAAGCGGTGCAGCGGAACCGCAAGCCGAGCGGGCAATGGTGTTTGCAGCAATGGCAGAGGCAGCGTACATCAGATAACAATCCACAAGGTAGTTCAAATATGCGACAAAGATGAGAACCAGGGCGCTCGACAGGAAGCATCCAGCGAGAGTGGGAACGATCCAGTGGACATAGCTTCGAGAAAGTCAGTCTCTTTGCATGATCTCTCAAGTCGGGAGAGGGAGATGGGGGATCATATAAGACTCACTTATATTGAGCTGACCATGCAAACCAGAACATGGTTGCGGGGAAGCCAATGCCACCAATCATCGCTAGGGTTAATCGATCTTCAGGAACGGTATCTTCCATTTTCTTCTCGCCCCTCTCAATCTTTCGCTGGCGGAGTTGAGTGTCAATCAAAACGATAATGCCACCGATCAGCGCGCCGACAATGGTACCCGTTAGAGGCAACTCGCCCACCCCCGAGTTCCACCCGCGCTTCTCTTGGAACACAATGGGATAGATGCTGAAAAGCATGTAGAGCAAGGTATAGACGACTGCCATGTAGATGGCGCATAGTAGAGAAATCGGGTCGAAGAGAATAATCCATGGCCGCGTCAGCGCCACCTTGTAAATACCAACGAGCGACCGATCGCCGCTCTCGACTGGAGCTTTCACATCCTCATACCCTGGAATCTTTGCCTGTCGAATTCGCTTGGCCTTGTTGTACAAGACTGTGGGTGCGTATGTCTCCGGGATGGTCAACATCAGGACCGCGGTTCCTCCACCAAGCCAGAGCAGCACATAAAAACTCCATCGCCAATCTTCCTTCAGCTCGAGAAAGCCAGCGATCACTGGTCCCAGGGCTGGCCCGACATACACCATTGCCGAGAAGCCGGCCATGGCATTGGCGCGCTGTAGCGGATCCCAGAGGTCCGCGAGGACGCCTGGGGCGTTGCTCAACGGAGCGGAAACAAACGTTCCTGTGAGGAACCTACCCACTAACAGGGCGCCCAAATTGGGGGCGAAAGCGCATAGGAAGTTGAAGGCAATGTAAAGCGCGAAACTGATGTAGAAAATCCACCGACGGCCGTAGAACTCGCTGAGCGGGGCGAAGATGAGGGGCCCAGCACAGTAACCGAGCAGGAAAAGGGTAATTGTGAGACCTGCTACCTCGGTCGACACTCCGAACTCTTTGGAGATGGAGCCAAAACAGCCACTGGGGGAGCTCGAGGCGAAGGTGGCATTCACGACGAGTAGAATAGAAGTTATCGTGATGAAAACACGGCGAACCAACGACCAGTTGCGGGGGTTCTCGATGTCGCCGGGGGCAAAGTCGACATAACCATCTTGATTGAGGTAAGGGTGGGGTTCGTCGCGAATATCTCGAGTTCGATAGGGCTTATTGACGGCGTAGGACAATACGCGGGTGATAGCGGCCATCGCGAGTTGTGGGCGAGGATGAAGAAATTGAAGCCTGCGCAGGGCCACAGACGAAAAACAGCGTCAGTTATGACAGTTTTTTGACTTATTGCTAAAGTCCGAGTCCGAAGGCGTTATCTCCGTGGGGCCGAGAACCTGAAGCCGGTCGGGGTTTGTGGCGGAGATGCCGGTTATCCGAACCCATCGCTGCCAGCCGAAGGAGGAACCCACTTAATTACCTTAATCGAATAAGACGGTCTTCTGCTGGTTGAGATCAACGCCTGGGTCGCAGGGGAAACCTGGATAAGCTATCTGGGCCCGCGGCTACTAGAGTACTTCGAGTCATTACTTCAGGACTTGAAAGAGCGTTTCCTGCGTGCGGCTGGAACATAAGTATTCTTTCTCCATTGACGTCCCGTGGGGTGGTAATCGGCCAGAAAGCAAAGAGAGCCAATGCACCCTTTTGGAAGACTAAGAGTGTTAACTAGTTACTTATGGCAAGTATCGATAATAGAGTAGCGGACCATGCGTTCACGCTAGACGAGTATAATGCATAATTTAGATGCAGGCATGAGAATTGCAGTGAGAAGACAAGCAATGAAGAGCCCGAAACTGTGATGGTCAATGATACAGGCTCGAATCGATTGACGCTCTTTTACCATGGAGTATTCGCCCTATCAATCTCCCACATGGTGCATACGGCCAATGGGCTCGTCCTTCGGGACATAATCATTAATCTGACTGGGCCAATTAGAGCGGTAGACTTGAAAGATCTTATGCACGTTGAATCGACGACTTGAGCGCTTGATTATCTATTGTGCGATCATGCCAAATCAAATACTCCTCTTAAACTAGAGTATATACCGTATGGAGCACGATTCCCGAGATTGATCAAGATTTAGATAAGCAGTAGAGTACAATCCGCACTAATCCTAATATGGCCTAGCGCAATCGCGTGTTCACGTGATACCGGCGTCGTGTCACTCCAACCGCTGTCATTTCCGCCGGAATGTACGGAGTATGAGAGAGGCTGGGTTCATTCCACGTTAATTGCGAATATATTATTCTGCTTGCTGCAGCTGTGAGCTAGCTTTATTATTATTCTTGTTTTGCTTTACCAGTTCAATACACTGCCAAGCACGAGTCGACACGACTCGTCCGCTCAATTCGACCCATCTAATACTACTAATCGAAATGTTCGCTACGCAACCACCACCAGCAGCCACCTTTCAAGGTTTCAGCACTTTCGGCGCGCCAGGTTCTTCACACGAGTGTCAGTATAATTATAAACACGCGCCGATGAATCCATCGCCGTTAGCTATGTCTTCTACCTCGTCGTCGAAGCCGTCTTTTTCATTCGCCACGCAGCAGCAGCAGCAAGTTCAACCCGCGTCATTATTCTTCCAACCTCAACCGCAATCTCAACCTCAGCATCAGTCTCAAGACCAACAGTCCAACTCGAAACCAGGCTCTTACTATGCCACCCGCTACGCGAACACAGTCGCTAACCCATTCGCGTCGCGCCGCAACGGAGGAAGCACCACGGCGGCAAACCGAAGCGCAAGAAACCCAAGCGGAGCTACATCCCCCGAAGCCCGCGCTCATCGTCGCACGCTCTTCCTCAACCGCATTAAACAAGACCGCGACGCGGGACGGTTCGAGGCGCGTGGCGAACAGCTCGTTCTGATGGAGGATGTGGCGGAGGAGAGAAGGCGGCGGGAGTCGATGGCGAGGCGGGCGGAGAGGATTATGAGAGGATTTGGGATTGATGAGGAGGAGCAGGGGAGGGAGTGGGATGAGGGTATGCTTTCTTTCTCTTTTCTTTTCTTTGGTTGTCGGATGCTAACGGGTCCATAGATACAGCGGCTCAGTTGGATGAGTTTCTTTCCCAGGAACAAGAGCTAGAGGCAGCAGAGATGGAACGGCTGGAGATGCTAGAGATCGAACAGCAGCAGCAAGGTCAAAATCGAAGCGTAGCTGCCGGTTCGTACAGTGATGATGACGAATACGACGATATCTTCATGGATCTGGCGGGACCGATCGCGCAAAGCCAAGGGATGGATTTATCGAGCGGTTAATTGCCGATTGCCATCAGTCTATTTCCGACACTCTACGACTTGCATTAACGGCGTTCGTGGGTTGGTTGCTTGGCTGGGATGTAAATTGGGTAGAATGCGGTTTCATATTGTAAATAGGGTATCGACCGAGTATATGTACAGTTATGCCAAGATATAAATTCCGAGAGATTTTCCAAGAGACGATAGAAGATGCTTGTAAAGATGCCAGTAGATGTTTTGATATTATTGCTGGGCACATTCCGGCGGCGGGGCCGCGTCCTGTGCAGATTTCATGTCTGAGAGAGGGTTGGGGATGAGTTCGTCCGGGGGGTTACCGGCGTTTTGCATCTGCAGTCTAGTCAGCAACGTCCCACAACAAAGCACGAGACAACGGGGAAAGCACAGACCTCTTGCATTTTCTCCCAAACCCATTCCCGACACTTCGGATCCTCGTCCGAATACCCTTGTTCCTCGAACTTGCCCACCACATCCTTCACGATCTTGGTCTGCGTCTGATACCGCGTGACATCCTCTTGGCTCAGCTCACCCTTGACCTGCTTCTCCGCAATCTATGGCTCGAACTTTTCGTCCAACTCCTTCAGTGGCTCATACAGAATATCCTTGCTCGAGACCTTCTCCATGAAGCCCATGAACATCTTCTGGATGTCGTCATCGTCGCCTCCACCAGTGGACTCGAGCGCCTTGAGCAACTGCATCAGCATCTCGTCGGGCATGTCGCCGTCGTTGTCACTAGCAGCAGCGGTGGCCTTGTCGCCGGATTCTTGCATGCGGTTCATGGTGCGTTGAATGGCATCGTTGAAGGATTCGGGGGTTCCCTCTGCGGCAGCTGCCGCGTTGGCTTTGGCGCTGGCACTCTCCTTATCGGCCTGGTCGCCAGCCCCAGCCCCAGCACCAGCACCGCCTTCGGCCAGGACTTCGCTCAGAAGTTGTTTTAGGAAATCACCCGGGGGTACACCACTATCCTCCAACTGCTTGGCAAAGGCATCTGCGCCTTGCTCAACGGTATCTTGAAATTCCTTGTTATCGCTGGATCCTGATTCGTTCTGAGCCTGGGACATCATGTTGGCCATGTCTTGTTCGAGTTGTTTCATGAAGGCTTGTTCGTCGAAGCCGATGGCCTCGTCGCCCGTGGGGGGTGCTGTGGGCTGAGCTTGGGACTGAGGTTGAACTGGGAGCTCATTGTTTTCGGTTTGTTCTTGTTTTACAGTGGATGGTTTGGAGAAGTCGTCGAGGACCGCTGATGAAGACTTGCTTAGCTTTTGCCTATTTGTAGAGAGTGCGTGTATAGGGCTGCTTACCATCGAGATCATCGAGATCAGACTCCTCATCGTCATCGTCATCGTCATCTGGATCTACACCTGGCGCTTTTTGTTTCTGCTGTACCGGTGCCGTTTGCTGTGTCTTGGACTCTGTCGGGACATTGGACGCCGGCTCGGGTTGACTCCCCTCGCCTGCAGCGGTGACATTGTCCTCTTGTCGGGCGGCAGCTGACTGGTCCATTCTTTCAACTGGTCGGACGGTCAAAAATGAAATCCAGGGTACGTTGGAGTAGGCAACAGGAAGTATTACCAACAGTAGTTGTGGTTATGACTGCACAGTAAGGCGAAAGTCTGCGCCGGTGGAGGGGCGCATGTGAAGTCGCCCGTGGCATTTTTGGCGGGGAACCGACAGCCGCGGTTAGACTGGCCATTGGGGTCTAGAGACCTACAAGTGTACATCAGAAGGCTACGAAGCTATGAGGCTACCAGCATACATATTTAGTAGACATGTCCCGAATGCTGCATCAATCTGACCGGCTTTTAAAAAAGGTGAGAGCGAAGCATGGAGACCCTTGCCTGCCGGTCTCTATACGGGGTGTCACCTGACTTCCCCCCACGATGGCCACGTCTGCGGGCTGACTGCATGTGTGAAGTCAGTGTCTGCGGTGTTGCTTTTTCCATTCCCTCACACAGCATGTTGTTGGCTGCCGGAATATGTAGTGTTGTGAGACACCCCAGAGTGTTGGGTCTGCATCCTTCATTGTTATGATACTTGACGCATTTTATGCATACTCCGTGCACGATCGGGAAGTGGTCTGGTCATGTGAGTTTTCCGTGCTCCCGTCCGCGTGACAGTACTGTATGTAAAACACAGTTATATATTACCGCCACACCCCTGGCACTGACCCCGCGGACTCTCCCCGAATCGTCTCGGTTGCCGAATTGGGTACTGAGTTGGAGTATAACAGAGAGCAGAGGACAGAGGACAGAGGACAGAGTACGGATAACAGCTGTCCAAAGGATGCTTGAGAATCTCTCTCTGAGGCAAGGAGAGAACAAGCTGCGTACCCTGTACCTAAGCGCAGACCGATCATCGTCTACACTGATCCAAAGGGCTGAGATGATGGCGTAAATATGCACCCCTCAGATTTATGATGGCAGGTCATCCCAATCACGGACAATGCCCTTACCAGTTAGAGCATCCCACCCGTGTCGAGACGATCCGCCTGTCCGCGGATCGGGAGGCAAAATGGTAGCACTCAGTACAGAGTACTGTAGTCTTGAGTATGGACTTAGTATGGATCTCAGGCATATTTTACTTTTCCAGTGAGAAGGAGCCAAGAAACAGAAAAAGAAACGGATGTCCGCGTGCTTTTTCTTTTCCTTGGTATTTCTTGGTCGTGGCCAGCCCATACTCCGTCAGCAATAGTACTGCTGGATCTCGGCGGAGGTACTTTTTTAGCCGAGTACTAAAAGCCTCTTTTTTTTTTTTTTTTTTCTTTTCTGACTGACTTTTTTAGTCAAGCCTTTTACCTCACAGGTTTCCTCCCTTTTCCATTCTCTTTCTTTCTCCTCTTTTCCACCCTTACTCTACCCTTATTACTTTCTTGTCCATTTCTATGACTATTCTTTTTCGTTTCCTTTATGTCACGCCGTCGACTGCTTCTCGCACGTCCCCAATCTGCCGCCAAGACGCGCGCCTACTGCGTTTAGGCCTTTCTCGACTTGTTCTTGAATTCCCCGTTCGGTTTCTATGCTAAGGTGCTATATTGGTACTATTCGTTCTTCTTTGGAAAACATAGGACTGCTTGTGCCCTATTCCCAGGGGGCCTCCTCATGATTCCGGATATTATCCTTCATTCAGCCAGGTCCGGTTTCGTGTGGATGATTTCCTCTTACAGCCAGAAGAGGTAATAATTCAACACGGAAATAGAAACAGAAAGAAACAAGAAAAAAAAACCAATGGTCTCTATGGTCGAGACCTCTCGCTCAACCAAGAAGAATAATAATAATAATGATTTTTCCGCCATGGACCCCGTCGTTACCAAGCCAGAGCCCATCCGTGAGGGTTCCGACAGTTCGTCCGTCTCAACTCCCGATGCTGAGATAGAAGCTTTGACGCAGGATGTCACCCAGACGCAGAAGCGGAAGGGGGGCCGCAAACCTGTACGTAAGATATCCTTTTGTTATTCTTCTTTATTTCTCATTGATGAAATTCGGCTTTGCTTTTCCTTTTTGGTTGGTTGGATTATGTTTATGCGTGTTCAGTTGAATCTGGGGCCCCGCACTCCACCGTTTGCTCAATTATACATATTATTCTTTGACCCAATTCCCACCCTTTTTCCCTTCTACACATTAAAATAACCATATCTAATATCAGTTCTGTTCTAGATCTACGCTACTTCCGAAGAACGTAAGCAGCGCAACAGACAAGCTCAGGCGGCTTTTCGGGAGCGTCGCACCGAATACATTCGCCAATTGGAGTCGACTATCAAGCGCAATGAAGATAGCTTGCAGACCTTGCAGCAGAGTCATCGCAATGCGGCCGATGAGTGTCTTATGTTACGGTACAAGAATTCCTTACTGGAACGGATCCTACTCGAAAAGGGTATGACATCTCTCTTCCCCTCTGTGTTGCAGCAGACACTAATTAGGATTATCACAGGAATTGATGTCCAAGCTGAGTTGCAATTGAAATCTGGGACACCTGGCGGAGCACCCCAGCCAAAGCCGGCTCCTATGGCTCCCAAGCAGCCATCGACCTTGGAGCGAGCCGCCGTGAATCGAACTTCGGCTCAGAGGCACCACCAAGCCGGGATTGCCCCCAAGACTTCAGAGCCTTTTGGCATCTCCCAGAATCGCGATAGTGCGTACGGCGTTCCGTCTCCACAATTCCAGGCTACACCGTCTTCACATGTTTCGTCGCCATCACACACGAAGTCGCCTGGTTTCGGCTTTCAGGGTGCCATGTCACCGGTGGGATTGGATCCCCAGCAAGCTCAAAAGCAGCAGCAGCAGCAAGGACGTCCTCAATTGCTTCCACAACCTGGCAATTTCAACCAAGCATCGCCTCCGATGAGCTTGCCACTGTCCGAGAATGACCCCAAGCCAGGTGTGTCTGTGCCGGGTGGGACAAGGCCCCGGGCTGCTCGGGTCCCGTCCACAGCATATTACCTATCACCATTCCAGAAACATTACGACCAGCTGGGTATGTCCGATTTCCAACGTGTCTATCTAGGTCGTTCTATTGGTTAACATGTCTGCAGAACAGGAATACGATGCACAGGCGGATTTAATCGACGAAGAACAAGACTCGGTCGATCCATCTTCATACATGTCCGGCTTCAATTCCACCCCATCGGGAACCTCTGGCAATATGGGGTCCCAAGGAATAGCCAGTTTCACGCCACAATCCGAAGCATCAAACGGAGCGTATAGCAATACGAATAATATGTTGGGGAATTACGAACCCATGCTGGACACCGACCCATTTGGATTGAGTGCGAGCATGCACTTCCAGACGCCCTTTAGCTACGAGCAGAACCATACCCGTCCTTGAACCTGTCCTCTTTTTTTCTCCTTCTTCTCCTTCTTCTCCTTCATTTTCTTTTCTTTTCTTTTCCCTTTGTTATTACAATTTTGACATGTATACCAGTTTCTTTCACCCCAAGCGAGAACAAAAACCGTCATCAGGCTTGAATCATGGCGAGGCTTAAAAGTGTTTTCTATCTATTCAGCATGATACCGGCGTTTGATAGGGCAATTGATACCATTTGTGTTTTCCCATTTCCTGCAGACTTTTCGAGACAGTATCTGATAGAGATGCGGTACCCTCTCGACTCTCGCACTCTAGAATCGAAACTACATATGTATCCATTAATAATGATCTCACTGTACTGTAGTACTATGGTCGTCATGGAATACTGCATGACAATCCGGCACCACCAAGATCGCCAATGTGTGCCAATATCGGCTATGGTACCCTTCCGTGAACACAGTGAGCACAACCAGCAATTGAGAACCCTAATCCAAACATCAATCTACCACGTAGAACGAGCTCATACGGCGTAGTCGCCTTCAGTCAGTCAATGATGCCATAAGGTATACAACTCCGGCAGAGTGACGCAAATACCCTAAGCCCTAACCCCACCGAGCCAGCCAATCAGCACCCCGCGAGTCCGCGATTCGCTTAGCACCAAACGACGCCTTACCCGATTCGTGCGTTGCAGCCACAATAACCGCCCGCCGTCTTCGTTCTGGGAAAAGAACCCCCCCCTCGTGGAAGGTCCCTCCTGCGCCCCCCCTCACAACTCACACCACCTCCAACCCAACCACTCACTTTCCCCTCCCAATCCCATCTATCTTCAGAATAGAGACAGGCCGGACACCTGATCCCTTCTCGACACCTCGATCGATTCGGCTGTCGTCTCTCCGCGCCGTCTCCCACCTGTTTCTTCTCTAACCCGAATTGTCGCGATAAAAGAGAGCCTTCCCCCGGAAGGCCCACCTCATACCCAGGCGTCATGGCGGACGTCCGGTCCAAGGTATGAATTGAGATGTTGTTGTTGATGCTGTTATATGTGTGATTTTGTTTGGTGTGATTTCTGCCTGTATGGCCGGGGATGAGATGCTGCAAGGTTGATTGGTTCCTTGATGGTTCTTTGGGGAGTGACTAAAAGGAGTGAAGAGAGAAGAACGAGGAGAAAGAAAAGAGAGAAGCAGAGTTGAAAGATGGGGAAGAAAAAAAGGAGCAATCGGAATTGAACCTGGTTATTCTGCAAGCAAGAAAACAAAACTGAAAACGGATCCATTGCTAACTACTGGTTCTTTTATCTGGCAATGTAGAACGTTTACGAGCTTCTTGGTATTGTCTAACCCTTCTTTCCTTTCCTTCTGACTTGGGTGTTTCCTGAAAACACAACTATGACATTCATTTATATTTGCTTTTTCTAACCTCTTGCGACGCTTTGTCGCGTTATCGCGCAGGCAATGACCCTGAGCTTGACCCCAACAGAGCACCTGAGCCGCCTGCCAAGGCGATAGACAGACCTGCCCAGCGGGTGGGCAAGCGTGATGCTCCCAAGGAGCCTCCCACTGAGCCCCGTGCCGAGAACACCAACAACCGCCGCGGTCAGCGCTTCCAGGGTAACGAGGCTGGTATGTTCTATTCCGTGGTCCTCTAGAGGAAGAAGCGTTGGGATTTGTTGCCCGGCTAACATGTGTGACTTTTAGCTTTCCGCGATCGTAACGCCGGCAGAAGCAACAACCGTGACAAGCCGATCGATGAAGGCAAGGAAGCTGAGAGACGTGGAATCAACGCCCGTGGTGAAGGTCGTGGTGGACGGACCCGCAATGACCGCCAGAACCGCAGTGGTGTGACGTAAGCCGAAAGCGTCCCTACCAGAAACAAAAAAGATATGGAAAGAAAGAGAAACTAATATATGTTCAATCTAGCGACTCTCGCAAGCAGGTCAACCTCGGCTGGGGCGGTCAAAGCGGCGAGAAGGAATTCGACGACGAGAAGGCCGGTCAGAACATCGCTAACACCGATGAGAACGAGGCTCCCCAGACCCCTGCCGAGGAGGAGGAGTCTGACAAGGCCAAGTCCTTCGCTGACTACCTGGCCGAGAAGGCTGCCCAGGGTGACCTGAGCGCCAAGCCCGTCCGTTCCGCCAACGAGGGCTCCAAGGCTGACGACAAGTGGGCCAACGCTAAGGAGCTGAAGCGCGATGAGGAGGCCGAATACATCAAGGGCAAGGAGGACTACAACAAGGCCAACAAAGGCTCCAAGCAGCGCAAAGAAAAGAACTTCCTTGACGTCGACATGCGTTTCGTCGAGGCCCCCCGCGGTGGTGGTAACGGTCCCCGCGGCCGTGGTGGCCGTGGCCCCCGTGGTAGCGGTCGTGGAGGCCGTGGTGGTGGCGGCGGGCGCGGTGAAGGTGGCGGACGCGGTGAAGGTGGCGGACGCGGTGACGGCGGCGGACGCGGTGACCGTGGTTCCGCCCCTGTCACGGTTGACGAAAAGAACTTCCCCAGCCTTGGCGCCAAATAAGCCTCTTTTCTCGAGTCCCATGATTAAAAAATGGAGAAAGGGACTTCGACCTGAACTTACCCTAGGGTATTCAGAACGGAAAGGGGCACCTTGATCTACCTTATCCAACTCTTCTGTCTTTTTATTTTAAATTGACTTTGTGATACGATCTGGCAACCCCCAAAAAATATTTTCCTCTTTTTTTTAAATTTTTTTTATCATTTTCATTTTATTATTGAACACTACTTGTATTTTGCGGGAAATATGGGAAGAAAACAAGGAGAACAGTGGAATGAATGAATCAATAGATTTCTTCGGTTCCTCTAGATCTCATTGCTCGGATGACACCCATCTATGTAATTTGATTTGTATGTCAAAAATAAGAATGTGATAAAAAAAAAAAAAAACCTGCAATGCTGGTATTCTTGTTTTAGCGCCGTAGCTTCAGTCTCGGAGCTATCGCCGAGGCCAACCCTCACATCTCAAACAATGGAGTTGCGTCCGAGCATCCACCGTTGTTGTATTATACTGTTCTCGGTGGTACTTCCATGAGTGATGGATGATGTGTTTTATCGGGATATGTACTCGACCTGACAGCCATGTAATACGGAGTATTACTCCAAAAGTAGTTGTGTAGAAATGAGTTAGGGCTAGATTAAACCCCGTATATATACCAGATGTCTTTCCCAGTCTACAATCCGCAAAAACAGCCACCACCCCAACAACGACAGCAACCAGGAAGAAGACATTTCTCAAAATGGCCACCTGACACGCTCGACCCAAAAGCCCTAAACCTCGCCATCCAAACCAACCCCTCGCACGACCTCCGCCTCGTCGAATGCGACATCCCCAAACTCGCCGCGCACGAGTGTCTGGTTCATGTGCGCGCGACGGGCATCTGCGGCTCGGACGTGCATTTCTGGAAACATGGACATATTGGGCCGATGGTGGTGACAGGGGAGAATGGGTTGGGGCATGAGAGCGCGGGAGTTGTGGTTAGGGTTGGGGAGGGGGTTACACGGTTTAAGCCTGGTGCGCCAACCACTCTGCTTGCTCTTTTTTTTTTAATTTTAATTTTTTTACATTCCGAATTCACGATGTAAGCCAATGGCAAGAGCCATGCTGAAGCCAATTCCAATCAAAATAAACCCAGCATTGGGTTTATTTCGTTTTTGCAGATAATTAGCCATCAAGACGATGGCTTGGACATAGCTGAGGGATCCCTTCTCCAGTACATCCATGGATAAATGCTTGCGTGCTTCTTTAAAGAAGACAATATCGGCTTTGGTTCCACTGGGATCCCCCACAAATGCGCCTATGGCAAGGACGATATTGTACAGCAATGGCCACGATCCATCCCGTGGTTTCGCTAATGCGCCTGATACCCGCGCCCGGAAGGTTCCTTCGTGTAGAATTGGATAGGCAGGGTAGTAGAATGCAAAATAATCATCCAAATAGCGAGATAAAACCCAAGCCTGCTTACCCAGCGCCGGGGTGGACGAATCAGAGGCATCATCATCCAATGAAGATGTCGGGATAAAACTGCTCAGGGGAATATATAATGGCAGAGATTGGAGGAACTTCAACGCAGCTATGCCCGACTGTGGTCCTGTATAGCCAGCTTTACGGGGGTCCACCGTAAGGTCAACTGATGGCAAGTAAACTGCCCAAGTCTTTTCCATGTCGGCTTTCTGGCATTCGCATTCTTTCAGGCGTCTGTATACACATGCATGTCAGACCAGACCACCTAGAGCGAGACAAAACAGTGACAGGCATTACCTCTGCAGGTTCGATAGCCGCAGCGACGGCGATGAATATCGACAGAGCTTCACATCCCGTGTGCAATTTGAGCAGTTCTCGTCGCCTGAACAGCGGATCTTGCGCCGTTTGCATTCATCGCAGGCAAAGGTCTTGCGTAGGACGTGGCGAGTTTCCATTTTTTTATATGCCACCACGCAGTACTGCTTTACAGAGTATTTTCCATGATTCTAGGCACGTTAGACGGTGGAATGATTGAGCGAGTGCAGAAGAGGCTACTTGTGGATGCTATACAGAAATGACTAAGCCCTGACTAAGAAGGACATACTACGAGCATCTACTACTTTACTCCCTCATAAGAGTCTTAATTTTCAACAGTATTCGAAGTGTCCATTCTCATTTCTTGATTCTCAATTGCCCTCCAATGGCTCACCAGACCACCTTCCTAATAGGGCACGGAGATAGCCCCGACGGTGACAACTCCGAGAGAGAGGCGCCGGTCCACTGCATGACATCAGAGGGATAATAGATAAATAACAGCACACATTCAGAGCCACTGAGCATAACCGACCCTCAATTGACGGACAGTATTCAACCGAAACAAAATGTCATTGCAGGATAGAGTCGCTATCGTCACTGGAGGCGCCCGAGGCATAGGGGCCGGGATTGTGCGCAGTTTGAGCAAGGAAGGCGCAAAGGCAAGCTCCAGTATACGGAGTACTCAGCTTGTTCGATGCTAATGACGAGCTAGGTCGCATTCAACTATGTCTCGCCCTCATCGCGCGTCGCCGCAGATGCCCTCATCGACGAGCTTCGTCACAAGTATAGTCAAGAAGCCGTCGCCATCCAAGCCGACATGGCAGACCCGGCGTCCCCTGATGCCCTCATCCAAACAACCCTCAAAGCCTTCCGAACAGAGCAAATCCACATTCTGGTCAACAATGCTGGGGTCGGTGATAACAAGCCTCTCGAGGATGTTACTCTGGACGGCTACAACAAGCTCATGGATGTCAACGTGCGATCTGTGATCTTCATGACACAGGCAGTTCTCTCCTTCCTTCCACCTAAATCCCAGGGTGGAGGAGGCCGGATCATAAACCTCTCCTCGATCTCAGCCCGTGGCGGCTATCCAACGCAGTCCGTTTACGCCGCCAGCAAGGCTGCCGTGGAGGGCCTCACTCGGGTCTGGGCAACCGAGTTGGGACATAACTACGGCGTCACCGTGAACGCGGTGAACCCGGGTCCCGTAGATACTGATATGTATCAGGCGGCGGGACCGGTGCATTTGGCGCGGATGGAAGAGCAGAATAAAAAGGTCCCGGCTGGGCAGCGATGTGGGACTGTGGAGGATATTGGAGACATTATCACGTTTCTGGCAGAGCCTAGATCGAGATGGGTGACGGGGGATGTCATCTGCGCCAACGGAGGGATGGTTTATGTTTGATTGAGTGCTTTTTGTGCTTAAGATGAAACATCGAGCTGTGATAGAGCATGTTTAGACTATGTTAGAGCGCTATTCCTAAGCCCTAAGTCGGCCAGATATACCGCCTCAACCATGGCGCTTCTCCCGAGGATTGCCACCAACAGCAGCATCAACTCTACACGTACGTAACGGGACCATCCAGCTCCCTATAGACCAATGGACACGCCCAATATAAATTCCGACTAAGGACTTTTCGGCGGGTGTTTTGACCATTCCTGCCACGATCATTCTCTGTAAGCTCCCGCAAAGCTGTTTTTGAACACTGAATGACATGTACGACGACAGTTTGCATTTCTGTGGTTCTGGCCAGCAACCGTCTACGTAATCTACTGGTATGGCCTAGCCCTTCACAAGCGGTCTCCATTTGCGTAGCACGGGCGGAGATACATATAGTCAAGTTCACTGGGAGTCTCGCGGCTTGCATCTGTCTTCCAGTGTTGTATGAATGAAAGGACTGATGCCTCTATGAGCGAGCTTGGGTTATGTGACTAGTCCGGGATAAGGAGGCTGTAGGATCCAAATATCTAGGGATTGACAGAAATAGATACAACGTCAGATTGTTGTTACATTGCAAGCAAGAAGGCCTGAGCATCTTCCAAATACAAAAGACTAGCTAAGACTAGCTATATATATACCAAATAAAAATAGCTAAAAAGCTCCAATGAGTAGCAAAATTAATCACAGCTCTTCATCGTCCGAGCCGTGACCAAAATGCGTTGAGTGTTTAGGGCTGAATTCCTCTGCCGCCTTGGCCGCAGTGATGGCCCACTCTGCCGCCTCAGCCGGTTGCTCATCAAGGAAGGACAGGCCTTCCATTGCGCGACCTCCACATGCACGCTGCAGGGCCAAAAATGCAAAATGGCCTCCAATCACTGGACGCGCAAAGAAATTGGGACCCGGGAACCCGCCATCGCCTTCAGTCTCATGCAAGTCTGTAAAAGGCCGATCAGTGACGGTCTCGTTAATCCAGGTCGCTACGGATTCAAGGATCTCGCTGCGGACATCCTTGCTGGCGACTGCCATGGCGAAGAATTCCCAGTCGGTCTTGGTGTACAGATGACGGCTATCCAAAGGAAGACCGTACTTCTGGCGCACGTTGTGGTACCAAAGGGACTGCTTCTGGTAGATATGTCGGGGGACGAACCCTATCTTATCCTTGCCGGTGGTGCCATCCAGATGGAAGCAAAGCTGGGCGTCGGCGTACAAGTTGTAAAGGGTTGTCCAGGATCCGTACCAGTCGTAAGCGACCTTGGCGTGGGATTGATCTCGAGACATTCCGAATTCCTCCCACTTGGCGATATATTTATCGGAGATGTTCTTCTCTTAGTTAGCATAAGCATAGGCTAATGGGGCGTTCAAACAATAATACCTTGAAATACGCCGCATCTTTCTGATTTCCGACCACTTCGGCTAACTTGCTCATGGCATTGATGCCGATAGTCCCCTTAAGCGCCAGGTTTGTTTGCAATGCGAGCCATCCAGCGAAATCGTCGGTAGAAACTACATCTGTTAGAATTGTGATTCGGTCAAAAAGGAGCGATAGATAGCTTACGTTGATTGGCAGGCTCTAGCGCAAAGTCAACCAGGTATCCAGTCCATTGGTACCAGAGACGGTAGCTTCGCTGCACCCACTTCTCGGCCAGCTGCTCGCCTTCTACACCACCGCCCCATTTAGCATCTTGTTGGCCAATGCCAGATAGCTCCTGGAAGCTATCCAGAGGGAAGTACCCGGCATTATCCTCCGATACTTTAGGCGACGCTCCCTGAGTAGACCACACAGAAGATGCAGCGGCGGCATCATCGTAGCGGAGAGAATTCACCAGAGCCAGTCCCATGATGAGGATATTTCCACATTCTTCCACGGGCATGTACTCATCATTCCCGTCTGCATGGCCCGTCGCGTTCGGGAAGTGAGTCCCAAGGTCATGCATAGTGTACGTGTTGGGATATTGACCACTCAGCATATGCTCGATCAAGGGTTCCAAAAGATATGCCAGCCAACGAGGGTTGGTGTACATGAAGAATGGGAATGCCGGGAAGATGACATCGATGGTCTGGAAATTGCCGTTGGACGAGATCTCTTTCAAGAACAGAATGGGATCGTCTGGAGTACCGGAGAAAGTTGTCGCTCCCATGACCTGTCTGGCGGACAGGGCAACAATGTCAACATAATCTTCTGCCCCAGACAGGTAGGCATCCTGCTCCAGTTGGCTCGAGTAGTTGGCAGCCAAGGCTCCAGCGTTGGCAAAGTCATAGTAGTGGAATTGGAGCAGCTTCTCGACACTAGGGAACCAGGACTCCCAGAGAGGTCGCATCAAAGTCAATCCTCGAGCGGAGGCGTACTGAACAACGGGGTCCTGGATCAGTGCAATAGTAAATGTCACACTTCCACTGACTTTGCTTGTCTGCTTGCTGGGAGCGAAAGCCTTGGAAAAGGCGAACACCGGTTCGCGATCTTGAATGGGGCGAAATTCGCCATCATTCACGTTGTTAACGGCGCCTTTTTCAGCGAAGCTTCGTCGTACGGCAACAGCATCTCCAGATTGGTATTGGACATCCTATGTTGTATTAGTGACGATGAATTAGCGCAGGGAAGTAATACAGGAAACACGCACAGCAGGTCCAGAAAAGTGAAGAGTGCCCCATTCCGCACGGTCAGAGATCTCAGACAGCAGAAGTTCATTTTGTCGTCGAATCTGCCAACGTTGAAGCGCCTGCTTGTTACTGCTGTTGCCTGTGTTTATGACGTCATGCTCCCAGGAGATCGGACTCCCTGGATCTCCGCTAACCCAGCGGCCGTTCACATCCATGTAGATATTGACATTGATACCGCCATTGACATACACAGTCACATACGACGCTGGGATAGATTGTCGCAGGGTCGATGTCGGGGTGATTGGGGACAGGAACGAAACGGTGATCTCGAGCGGCGCAGCGGCCGAAGAGGTCGTGTAATCCAAGACATAGGTAAGATTGGTCGTCGACGCATCATATTTGGCACCGAGATAGGTCGGATACTCGACTTGAGATCTTCACAAGTGTGTCTTAGTTAGTTGACTCTTTTGCATCCATCCTGGGTACTTTCGGTGGCAGACATACCCGAGGGAGCCGTGAGGTTTGCCCACAAGCGGATACACAGAGCCCGTGCTGGGGATGTGGGCCATCACAGAGAGGCCAATCTCGTCTCCTGTATAGAACATTGGCCATGAGGACCAGGGCGCATCGCGCGCATTTCCCAACCAAGTGCTGAGGTAGGGATTTCGTACCGTCAATGGCAGGACAGGCGGCGTCAGAGTCGACGCTGTGCCTACCGCAGCCTGCAGGGCGCTGGCCAGCACCGCAATGGACAAGCGCATGAGCGAGTGTTAGAAGATAGGGTTAGAAATAGTATATATCAGGACGCGGTTGGATGAAGAGTCCGGGGTGTATAGGGAGTAGGTTGTTTATTTGGGATCAGAGCTGACGACGAGACGGCGATGAGACGCGGGGGCAGACCGCCTTTTTCTGCCGCCTTTACCCCGTATCACGATATGGTCTTGGCGGTGAGGCATCCTGGTTTACATGTACGGAGTAGATATCCATAGCGACATTACCTCGTGGTATCTTAATTGTATGCTTGCAGTCTCTAGTCGGTGTTGTGGATGTCATGGTGGCCACTGTGCTTGTTCCGCCCGTGGAATGGTAGCTGGTCTGAACCATCCCTAGAGCATAGTAGGCCCATATATCTGTTACTGAACCCGTATCTTCTCACAACTGATAAATGTACATATTGGAATCTGTTTACTTCCTCAAAAGCTTCTATAGGTCGCCAATTGACCTGGACTGTTCCGGTTCAGCGCTGTAGGTGATCGCGTCCCATCGCACGGAGCCCTAAGTGGATGGCGATGGCATAACATGCACCAGCTCCATGGAAACACCGATACTTGACAATATCTTTGAAGAAAACCCGATTAACGGTAACTGGAGAAACAAAGTGACCTGTAAAAACTAGCTTTCCACTCAAGAACACCATTGATTGGTGCTATGGACGCAGACCTTTGCATATGGCTGCACGTGTACCTGGTCGCGAGCTTCTCAGGTATAGAAGTCATTATCTCCAGTGATAGCAGTTGTATGAACAGTTAACCAGTTAAACTGGTTGAATTGCCAAATAGAACAACAGTCGATCAGAAATAAGCCCTTCCATTACTGCCGCCGTGGTATACTCCTCTGCCTGCTAATACAGGGCTAGTAATTAACGCGAGTGGCGCACGCGACGCTCAGCAACACGTCCGGCGTATCCTGGCGCGGTCGTCTTCTATTATTCTTCTTAAATTACAGGACTACTGCTTCACGTCAACTGTTTGATCTCTGGTCTCAATTGTCGATATTGCCGCCCGACACGGTGGCTGGTGTTGTTTACTCTTTTCTCTACAGTCCTTCTATTTGGTTTGCTTCCCCCGCCTATAATAACACACGGCACCCGCTTCTCTCCCGCCATCTCTCTTCACCACAACACAAACACCCCTCGAACAGTCCAATTTCTCTCTCTCTCTTGTACACTCTCGTACATACTGTTGAGAGACTAGTCAAAATGAATACACCATCACATGCCTCTCCCGTCAAAGATGGCCGACGAGTGCTCGGCGAGAAACCCGCCAACGCGTGTCTGTCACCAGCCGCACGCCGTCGAAGCGTGGACGCAGCAGCAGCAATATCGCCCCTCAAACGACCTTCCACCGAGTATACGCCGTCCTCATCACCAACCAAAAAGAAGCAGCTCCTCCCGTCGCCGCCATTCACGGGCCAGAAACGCGGGATTGACCAGGTAGAGCAGCAAGAGCAGCAGCAGGATCAAGAGAACGTTGGCGGGGGCTCGTGGCGTATGCTGGAGGCGTTTAAGTCGGGAGAGAGGGTGAGTCTGGCTTTACGCGGTTGTTTGCACAGAATTGCCTAGAGGAGGTGAAGCTGATGGTCGTTTGTCTCGGGATAGAAACGACCGAACGCGACGGGCCCATATGCATCTGCTCTGCGCAGGTTCCGGGAACCACTACAAGAGCAAGACCTTTTTGTTGATCCGTCGCTCTCCACGGACGTGTCGAACAGCCACCCCAATCAAGGTCACGACCCACCGCAGACAGTCCCGGACGATCCAGAGGCGCGCAAGGTGTTCATCCAAGAAGTATGGATTCCGACACGCAACCTGACGCGATGTACTTGATCTGACAAAAATGCAGAAAGCAACCCTCCTCCGCACCAGAATCCAAAGTGCCATGCGTCACGTCAAAGACGACCAATTGGACCGCAGACTGTCAGAATTAGAGGCCCATGGCCGCAGATATTCGAGATCCCACAAATCACAGCAACACCAACCACCAAGTCCTTCACGAATTTCGATAGCAGCAGCAGCAGTAGCAAATAAGACCACCGCCGCCGCATCACTACCCCCCGATCAATCCACCCCACGAACCCTCCAGCCGGCGCCGGAACTCAAGCCGGCTCGTGAAACTACCGACGCTGTCTCTGGTTTATCGTCTCCCCCACTATCCACCGATAATGCGACCCATGATCCGATGGAGACTCCCACGCAGGCTTCCATTTCCCATCTCCGACAGAACCTCCAGCCTCAGGGTTCATTGCAGTCGCCGATGCAATTGGGTTCTCCGCCTGCTACCGTGCCCCGGAGTGTCGGATCGGGAGATGAGACGGAACTGCCGTCCCAGAAAGGTGACGCTGTGGATGGTCTGCTCAAGCTTATGAGTACTTGATTGTCAATTCTCGTGACCCCATTTTATTAATCGATTATTTGTTTGCTTTGCTTGCTTGGTTGTACTGGGTGTCAAGGGACAGACACTTTACACGCATACTGGCTCGACTTGTATATGTACCCCCCAGGGGAGGACAGAGCCATCGGATATATTACCACGTGCATAGATGCATACCACGTACGGAGTATGGAGTACATACATAATTGGGGGATTTAGATAACTAGAATAGTTGTATGTATAAGAAGAGTATTTCACGACATGACCCTAGTATATAACAAACATGTGTATAACTTACAGGATGCTCTATCTACCTCACCTTCTTCAACTTATTCCTCTTCCGGCCAAGGACATCCCTCCCCTCCTCCATCTCACCAAGAGCCTCCCTCTTCGCATTACCAACCTCCTTCAACACACCGGCCCTAACCACTCTCGACTCCACATTAACCCTCTCCTCACTCCACTCGGCCATCTGCTTCCCAACGCGCTCCTCAATCGCAAGCACAAGCTGCACATCGCGCTGGCCCACCAGGGTCACCGCCTCGCCCTTGCGGCCCGCACGCGCGGTTCGTCCAACGCGGTGCACGTAGTCGTCCGGGTTCCGCGGGACGTCGAAGTTCACGACCAGCGCGACGGAGGGGATGTCCAGACCGCGCGAGGCGACGTCCGTGGCGACGAGGATGCGGGCGGCCGAGGCGCGGAAGCGGGCGAGGTTGGCGGTGCGTTCGGATTGCGGGAGTGCGCTGTGCAGTGATGTCACGCGGTGTGAGAGGCGACGCAGCGTGCGCTCCAGGAAGTCGGCGGTGCTGGTGCGGTTGGTGAAGACGATGGTTGGTTTGGGGGCGTTGGAGTCGGTCGAGAGGAGCACGTGTAGGAAGGCTTCGCGGTGGGTCATGGGCACCTTCAGGTAGGTTTGTTGGAGCGTCGGGGGGATACTAGTACTAGGACCACTACCATCGCCATCCTTGCCATTGGCAGTGGAACTTCCAGTCCCGATTTCAGTCATAAACGGCGGGTGCCTATTCCCCGCACGCGGCATCGACTGCAACGCCCTAACTTCCGGCGTCAGCGTCGCCGTGAAGAGCAGCGTCTGGCGCTCACTCGACGGCGGCAGTGCAGAGAGGCAAGTCTCCACGTCCGGCAACATACTCCCCGGCCCGCCGGCCAGCAACCGATCTGCCTCGTCGAGAACCACCATGCGCACGCGATTCAGCCCGCACACGGTCTCGTGTCCGGACGTCTGGATGTGATCCGCCAACCGGCCCGGCGTGGCGATCACCACGTGTGGCCGTTGCGAGAGCGCAATGGCCTGTGGGCGCATGTCCGTACCTCCTGTGATCAGGACGGGTTTCATACTCTGTGGTGCGGAGATGGCTTGCACCTGTTCGAAGATCTGCAACGCCAGTTCTCTACACAATTAGCCCCGTCCAAATGCAAAAGCAAAAAGCAAACATACCTCGTAGGCGTCAACACAAGCCCGAAAATCCCCACTGGATCTCTCGCCCACTCCTGCAACATTGGCACCGCAAACGCCACCGTCTTTCCCGACCCCGTGCGACTGCCACCGATACAATCCCGCCCCTTCAGAATCTCAGGGATACACGCCCGCTGAATAGCCGTAGGCTTGCGGATCGCCATGGTCGTCAGCGAGCCGATCAGCCACGGCGCCACATTGAGCGCTTTGAAGGAGGATTCGGCGCTTTGGAGACCGATTTCAATGGCGTCGCGGATGAGTTCGGGGTTTGTGTTGGTTGTGTCGGTGCGTTGGGTGGTTGGAGCCTGGGGATCTTTCTTCTTGATTCTGGAGAGTGTGGGCATGGGTGTTGGAGCTGGAATGGGTTCGTCGTCGTCGTTGCTATCCTCATCCTCAGAAAGCCGTCTGCGCTTCGGCGCTCGTGTCTGGATATCATCCACACCATCCTCCTCAATATCGGAGATATCGGACCCGGACAATTCACGGGCCTCGTCTGAAATCGACGCTGCCGGGCTGGATGGTGCCATTGTGTCTGTCTGCTGGTTTGTGAGGGTTTTTCTTTGCATGTTGAAGATCTTCAAATCTTCAAATAATTTTTGCGGCAGAAAGTTACCGCCTTTTATGTCACATGGCATATTGCCAAGCCCCGCTACTAATACTTATATGATGGGCTAATTGAATGGATTTCCTTGTTATAAACGAAAAAGCAAATTTGATTACGAACTAAACTAAATAACTAACTACACTGTTGAACCTTCCTCAATATCCAGCTCTCCGTTCCCCTAAACAATACACCAGTCACCTCGTTCACGCAGGCGGGGGCGGCGGGGGAGGTTGATCACCAGGAGGCTGTACGTAGGTTAGCTATACATTAAATTCTCTCAGGGGTTAGGTTCAACGATGCTTACCGGAGGAGGAGGCCCATCCGCAGGAGGCGGAGGCGGGGGCGGAGTACCGCCGGAACCATAGTACATAGAAGGCATGCCCGGTGGTGGAGGAGGAGCACCCATGCCCGGGGCACCAGGAGCGCCAGGAGCGGCCATGCCGGGAGCATAGCTTGGGTAGCCGCCATACCCGTAACCAGATTGGCCACCAGGAGGGGGAGGCGGCGGGGCCTGTTGCTGCCAGGGAGCAACGCCGGGGGCACCGTATCCACCGCCGCCAGGAGCACCGCCAGGAGCACCGCCGGGAGCACCTCCGTAGCCATAGTCTCCTCCGCGGCTTTGCGCGGCGGCCCACGGGGGTAGACCTTGGTCGCGGGATTCGTAGTCATCGCGGCGGTTGTCGCGGCCTCGCTGTTGCCACGGGGCGACGTCGCTCGGAGGGGGGCCGCGTTGTTGCCATGGCTTCATGTCACGGTCATCGTAGCCGGAGCCAGGACCGGCTTCGATACGGCGAGGTGGCTCTTCACCGGGGGCGCCGCCAGAGAGTTCTTGCATGAGTTGCTGCATAGTGTTAGCTAGTCTGTTCTGGAATAATGCGGAGGGCCAAGAGCTTACCTCCATCTCCCGATCGACGGCATCACCACTGCCAATAGCTCTAGGACCACGGCTAAAGCCGTTATTGTTACGCCAGTCGGTACCACGCTGGCGGTCAGGGCAGTCACGGGCCATGTGACCAGCGTTACCGCACACACGACAGATAATGTTGGCGGTGAAGTTGCGCTGCTCGGGACAGTCATACTTGCGATGACCGATTTGACCACCTATGACGATCGATTAGAAAATGTGCACCTTAAGAGAAATGGGATATTAAGGTAGACTTACAGTTCTGACAGGCCTGGTTCTCATCGTCACGAAGAGTACCGTTGAGAGCAGCCAACTCACGGAGCTGGTTCCGCTTGAGCTCGTTCTGGCCTTCGGGGATGGAAGCAGCCTGGTAATATGTCAGCGCGTGAACGTTCAGTTTCAGGACGTGGCTGTGACTTACCGTCTCGACGACATTATGGATCAACTTCTTGGCCTTGTTGACCTTTTCTTCGGTCTCTGCCATGACCAGACAGTGAAGGTCTTCTTCCTGGTTGCTAGCATGAGCGGCGTCAGATCGACCCTTTCCTTCCTTGACAGAGCCTTTGCCACGGATAGCAATTTTGGCGCCAGACTCCGTCTCCATTTTCTTCAAGGTGTTACCACGAGGACCTATAAGTAAGCCAACTTTTTAAAGGTAGCAAAGAAAAAAGAGAGCTAAGTGTTAGTCCGAGTCATAAATTGAGTGTGAGCAAACGGCAAACATGGTCAAGCAAGGCACAAAAGGGTTAGTGAGATGAGTTGAGTTAAGAGCACCCATAGATAGGCTCGAGCTCGGCTTTCCAGCATGAAACAATCCAAGAGCAAAATGATATGGTGAAAGCAATAAAAAAGCAGCAGGAACGGTTAGGAGTTAGAGGGTTAGTTATCATACTGAAGTTAATCTCCGGATAATCATTAACAGGAACATAGACCTTCTCCTGGGTCTTAGTGGGCCGTCTATAGTCCGACGGCGGATGATAGTTAGGAATGGACTTCATGGCCTTGTCGACCAGTCTGTGGCGCTCATCCTCGAGACGCTTGCAGTACCGGTATTCCCTAGTGTTTACACGTCTGCCGAAGTTGTCGTACTGCGGCGGGGGGGATGGCGATCTGTCCATCAATTAGTATTTCATTCTTCAATCAGACACTCGGGGTTTGGGGGGGAATAGGGGGAATACCTATCGCCATCCGCCGGCACGACATCATTAATGCGAAGCTTCTGACTGATCTCCTCAATACGAAGATGCAGCGTATAAGCCTCGAGCTGTTCGTTGGTAAAGTTCGCCATGATCATAGTCGGAAGGCCCATCAACCCGGCCGCTTTGTTCTCCTGGGCATCGCCCCAACGGTTGCGCTTCTTGCGCCTCTTGATCCCATCCGCGGGCTCAGCTGCAACAGTGAGTTTCATGAAGCCTTCTCAAAACCAAAAGGAAGATTTGAAGAAAGAAAATTTAAACTCACCTCTTACTGGACTCCGACCCCGTTTATAGCCATTCTCCCCACCATTGGACGCGGGTGTCGCGGTGCGACTGTCATCGTCCTGAGGATCATCGCCTCCAAAGCGACGACGGCCAAGCGGGATGTTATTCGAGCCTGTGATGCCTTGATTGCGCCAGGCCATTTTGCTAGCTTGTATGGTTGAAAGTGGATGGTGGTGGTTTGATGGTGGTTGTGTCGCGTTGGAAAATAATCTGAGATGTGGCAATTCACGTTGGCTGACTAAGCTGATTAATCAGGCAGCTCCCGCACTAACTTCGTTATTAGCGTTGTTGACTAGTATACTGTACATGCACTTTTTGTACATCTACAAGTCCACGGAATAAATTACAGAACAGAAATAACATTGGATTAGCAGACTAGCTAACATTGACTACCAGCCTATTACAACTTCTCCGCATCCGCCTTCATTCCCTCCTGGATCCACTTCTTCGACTCACCCGCATACCTGTCCATCTTCTCCTTATCCGCCAGCAACTCCTTCATGCGATGTGGCTCCGGCACATGCCTCCCCTTCTCAACACCCTCCCTACTAGCCATGCGCTCCTCCCACGCCTTAAGAGCCGGGAACTCCCCGATATCAACACCCGCCCAACCAGCCGCCGCAACCCAGCCCCAGAGGGAGATATCAGCGATGGAGATGTGACTACCAACTAGATACCCGGACTGCGAGGATTCAGAGAGATGCTTATCAAGAACGGAGTATAAGCGCCGCGTCTCGTTGATGTACCGGGTTTTACCGTAGGGGATGTCCTCGGCTGCGTAGCGCACGAAGTGGTTCGATTGGCCTTGCATCGGGCCGACGCCGGCGTTCTGGTAGAAGAGCCAGTTGTTTACCTCGTAGGCCTCGCGCGATCCGGCTGGATAGGAGATCTTATGGGCTGGCGTATCGTATTGCTCGACTAGGTATTGTAGAATACTGCCTGATTCGAAGAGGCGGATTTTTTGGCCGTCGGAGGGGTGGGTGTCGGTTAGGGCGGGGATGCGGCCGTTGGGGTTGATGGCCAGGAACCAGCTTTTATTTTATTAGTCTCTCTCGTAGGGATTTATGTAGTAGGCAGTGGATGTAGCTTACGGTTCTTTCTGGACATTCTTGCTGATGTCTATCTTTTCCACCTTGTAGGGGAGTCTGTAGCAGTCAGTTATCCTCTGCTGTTGTCAAACAATCGATCAGTTAGCTTACCCTAATTCCTCCAGCGCAATGGAGATCTTGATCCCATTGGGAGTCTGTGCTGTGTACAGAGTGATATCAGGTTGTTTGGCCATTCTGAGAGTTGGTATTGGAAACTGGTTAAGAAGAATGAAGTGAGTGAAGTGAATGAGAGGATGAGGTTGTTAATTTATAGAGTATACAGAGTACTCTTTGACATGAATGATGTTATCCAACCCCACTGTTGATTTCTAAGCTGACCACTGACTAAGTTAACTTCTTAGGGCATAACTAACTTACTCCGTATAGAAATCGACCGCCGAAGAACCTACCTAGCTACTAGTACTAGAAGATATGCTCCCTAAGTCCCCTACTACTCAGACGGGTGGATTATCCTAAGGCGACTCTAACAAGACAGATCAAGGTCGACTAAAACCAAGGTGGCATCTCAGGAGGACGCCAATACTCTGTATCCCATGCAAACTCACCGCGCAGGCGATGGTAGGTAGAGATCATGACATCGTCATACCGACACTACACCCACATTACATCTTCCAAGGTACAGCCCTGACTGGAAACTTTCATTCCCCTTGAGAAAAAATATCAATTTCAGTGCCATGCAATGTCGGTCGGCCAGACCGGAAGAGTTAGGGTTCCCGCAGTTCGTATTCTGAGGTCCAGTATCAGGTTCGGCAGAAGAACGAGGAGCAGAAGATACCAGTGAGGGGCTCCCAGGTTGCTGAGATAGCCCTAACTCATGTTCTGGAGTAGTATATTATATAATACAAGATGTACATTATTTGTAATGATCATAATTCAGGTGTTATCTGGGGCCATGCTTAGCTGCCAGGCCTTAGTATAGCCTGAAATGGAATGAATGTTTAACTGGAACCCGGGCATATGTAACTATTCCGTCATTCAACTGGACCTGAACTAGAGAACCACCTGTATTATGTGCACTGATGAAAATATGTACATCCATCATTTAAACCAGCCCATCGACAATGTAAAAATGATGTGAAAAAAGAAAAAAAAATAGACAGAAATCAAATCGCTCATCATAACTCATTGCCTGAAGTGGATGGAGAAAACAACATCCATGTACAATTTTTCCTTTTTCTTTGTCTTTTTGTAGTATTGGCAGCGAGGAAAAAGAAAGGCCTACCAGGTGAAACTTTCCTCAATGTAATCGAGGTTCGTCTGATCCTGTCGCTTGCGACAGACCCGACGGACATCATCACTGAGGCTGCCATTCCCGCAGCACAACACGCCCATGGCGCCCACTTGGTTCTCCACCTCCATGCCCACCAGGGTGTCGATGTTGGGACGCCCGGGGAACATCTGCACCGTGGTGCTGGGGCTCTGGATTTCCTTGGTGTTACGCGGCCGGGTGATGAACAGCATGATGCGGAGGATTTCGCGACGACGGTCCATGGCCAGAATGCTGGTCATCCAGGGGCGGATCCATTCGAGGTGCTCGGGCGATTGGATAATCCAGACCAGTGTAACGCGGCGAGCGGCCGCGGTGCCCTCGGCGTATCCTTGCACTAGGTGGCGGACAAAGGGCACATGGTGGGTGATACCGACACCACCAGCGACCAGCATCACGGTACCGTACGAGTCCATCGAGTGGATGCTTCCGTATGGGCCTTCAGCGAATGCACGGAGCGAGACGCGTGAGTCCGTGGCGTTCGAGGCACGCAGGAATAGCTTGTCGGTGATTCCAGTGCGACGACGGACCAGCAGAGAGAGCGTGGTCTTGTGCGAGCCGAGGGCGTCCTGCCGGGTCATGGGGATGCCCTTTTCATCGGGGACAACCTCCTCGGATTCACTCCAGGCGACAGAGAAGGGGTGGGCGGTCCACAACCCAACGGTGGGAAGGTACAGGTAGATGTGTTGACCGGGCTCAAAGTTCCACGGACGGGCCAGGTGCAGGGTGATTCGCAGGGCATCGCCAGGCAGAGCCTCGACAAGAGCCCGGGTGGATTTCCGGCCGCAGTTTCGGTATAACAAACGGGCGAGGCGGGTGAAACGCTGTTCTCATTAGCATCTGCAGAAGCAAAAGAAAAAGAAGGATACATACTTCAAGAGCCCAGAAGATTATCGACACCAACAGATAATTCTGGGAGGGCATGCCGTTTAGATGCTGCCAGAGGAAACCAAAAGCGACGACGACCATGGCGATGTGCAGATGGAGGAACGTCTCGTAGAAAGCATGACGGATGGGCGAGGGCGAGTGTGCCATCAAGCCAGTGAAGCATACAGCAGCCTGTAGTCATCAGTGATCTAGTTCAAGGGGGGATGGATTTGGAGCGAACTTACGACCAAACCCGCGCACATGAAACTGCTCATACCAAAAACCTTTCCAACCATTTTCCAGCCCGCTAGGCAACGTTAGCATATGAAAGCAATAAATAAATAAATAAACAAAAAAAGAAAGGAAAAAGAAAAAGAAAAAGAAAACGGTATAGTGACATACCTTTCTGAGCCTCAGGAATCGCCCAGGCAAACGTATGGACAATGGCCTCGAGGACGACAATGCGACCCAACCAACGATGCAACAAATTCCAGGTGTCAAAGGGCACCCGCAGCAGGGTGATCAGGGGATTATTACGGCCGGCCATGAGCACCAGAGCCATGAGATTAACCGTGGCCATGGTGCCTGTGCGGTTCCGCACCATTCCAGAAACGGTATGCTCGTCCTTACCGTAGGGTACGGTGACGACACACAGAACGACATTCATGATGACGATGCCGACGATGAGCAAGGTATGGAAGCGACTGGGCAGAGTACCAAAGTTGACGGCGCGAGACAGTTGGAACTCCTGGTTATGGCGGTTGCGGAAGAGGGGCGCATAGACGATGTGGTTCTTGACCTTGGAGAGGGTGTTGTGCGCCGAGAGGAAGTACCGTTGACGGTCATTGGAGAAGCTGGACAGACGACGCAGATGGGCGTAGAAACGATGGGACAGCTGCCAGACGTAGACGAAGGCCGCGATGCACCCGAGAACGAGGACGGTGATGCGAGCGAGGTCATCGTTGAGTATCTCATGGAAGGCCCATGAATTGCCGGAGCTAGGAGGGAGAAGGGACATTGTTCTTTTTTTTTCTCTTTATTTTTCTTTGTTTTTCTTTTCTTTGTTTTTCTTTCTGGATTTCTTGACTTGTGGGATGGAGGTGAGACCAGCTCTACCAGAGAGAGAGAGCGCGCGCGCGCGTTCGAGAGGAGCCCTAGAGAAGGGACAACACAGGGAGTGATCACAATGAAAGACGACCACAGCAGGGCGTCATCAGCAAAAGAAAGACTGAGGCAGAGATAATGGAGCAATTGAGACAACTGCCATAAGAATGCAGACGAGTGAAGTTGAAGGGCAGGAACCCCGATGTTTATGGGCAAAAGAATGCGATAGATAAGGGGGGAGAGGGAGTAGTCAGAGAGAGACGAGGGAAAAGAAAACAGAAACCAGCTCTGAAATAATTCCCGGATAAAAGATGAAAGTGAGTGAGTGAGTGAGTAGAGAACAGTGAAAAAATGAGTAAAGAAAGACTAGAGAGTGTGTGTTGTGGGGGTGTTTGAGAAGAAAAGAGAGAGAGAGAGAGAGAGAGAGAGAGAGAGAGAGAGAGAGAGAGAGAGAGAGAGAAG
>PQMF01000156.1:0-59283 GCA_003004485.1 Aspergillaceae sp. MA 6039 | reverse complement strand
GAGAGAGAGAGAGAGGACAATTCATAAAGTGGTACAAACAGTGCAGGAAGACGAGAATCAACGACAAAACACCACGGAACGTATCATATTCGGACAAAAAAGAAGAACGGAACGGTAGAGGGAAACGACAAAACAGAAAAACCTGAAGCGGAAACACTAAACTCCTGGTAAATCGAATGAAAGCAAGCAAGCAAGCAAATCCAGGACGGAACAAGAGTATGGTTTAGTCAAGAATGGGACTCGGGAAGAGACGACGAACAGACGCAGGCGCTTCTTCGTCAGAGTCGCTGAAGTCATTGGCCTGAAGACTCTGGGTTTCGTTGTCAAATCCCTGCTCCTGCACAGTTTCAAATTCATCCAAAGGCGGGTCTCTCGCGCAGACTCCAAGGTCAGCCAGTAAGTTACCAAACCGACCACGATTCTCCAGGGTGTCCAATTCGGGTTGGTCTTGGATCAGACGGTACGTACGACTCAAAAGGCGTCTAAGGGAGAAATGATGGTTCTCAGTGATCTCATAGCCGTCGTCCTCCATGGCTGTCGGCTTGACGATAGGGGAATCGGGATCTTCAAGATCGATTTCTTCGAACTCCAATTCGTCCAAGACCGGAGACGAAATCGGCGGACAAGAATACTGGGCATTGAGAAAAGCATCAACTTGGCCCTTGTCCGTCTTAACCAGCATGCTCGCAATCACGTCCTCCTGGGAAACCTGGGGGCCGGGAGAGGCGAACACATCATTCAGCTGCTGTTCGTTCTTGGCCCGGCGCTTCTTCGCATCAGTATCACGAATCTCCTTGCACGTCTCCACGCTGGGTGCATGCCACTTCTTGCCTCGGAGGCTTCCCTCCTCAATCGACTTGTTGTAAGTAAAGAGGTCGTTGAGGTATCTGTCAAAGGACACCTTGTGTGAGAACTTCTCCATTGAGAGGCCCTCACGGACGGCAAACCAGGCGCGGTAGGAGGCACGCTGCAAGGTCAGACGAATTTCCTCCATAATTGAGAGCAGCTCGGACACGAAGAACTCGATTTCGGCGTCCTGCACATCGAAGAGAATGACCTCCGCGAAGTCAACTGCAAACTGACAGAATTGGTAAGAAATGACGAGTTCCATACCAGGGTCGTCACCCGATACATAAGAAGTGGTGCAACGAGGGTTGATGCTAAGGAACTCGATACGACGGTATCGCTGAGCCAAGGAATATTTCATAACGTCGATGATCTCCAATATCGGAACGCAATAGATGACGACGCTCTCCTTCCAGGCACACTCGATGTTTCTCAGATCCTCAGGCACCCAGACGAAGTGACGGGCACGGAAGATTCTCAAGTTCCAGTTGTACTCGAGCACATAGGTGGAACCATTGAATTGCGCACCGCGATCGGCCACGGGCAAAGCCGCGAACAGGATGCTGGGCTCCTGACCGACAAGGTCGGGATCAAAGGTATCGTCCTCAAAAAACTCATCATACCAGAGCGGACGACATTCGACACCATCACGCAGCAGAGTGCAGTTAACTCTCGCCACCTGGTCCTTTTGGCCCTCGATCTGGAGCAGATACAAGTGGTAGTCAATGATATGCCAAGGGTGGGTGACGCTGACAGCGAACGAGCGAACCTCAGGGTCATTTGACCTGGGCCTTGGCTTTCTGTTCTTGAACAGCTCACTGACCGCCTCACCGCGAGAGTCATCGGAATCGTCCTCATCTTGGTCTTCGATTATTTCTTCGCTTTCACCCTCGAGACTCTCGTTCTGGACATGAAGACCTTGGGCAACTTCGTCATCCGAAGATGCAATTTCGTTGCTTCTTCTATTAATCTCGAAGAGGGAAGCCTCGGGGCTAACCGAAGCCTGAGAACCGATTCTCATGAGGTCAGAGGAAGACTCCACTCCCAAAGCGAAGTCGGCGTTGCCACTGGTCACAGAATGCTCTTGGTCCATTTTGGCTTGAGAGAGATGAAACCAGGAAAACAGTGGAATGTGCGGGAGGGAATAGGAAAGGAAACAAGACGAGACAAGAGACCAAAGATCTTGCTCTTGAAGTACGAAGAATGGAGTGTGGAAGCCAACCAAAGCAAAGCAACAAGATCTGCTTGAGAAGGATGCCAAAAGTCTCCACGAAGACAGTCTGGTGAGTAGAAACAAGAAGAGGAAAAAGAAAAAAGGGCTGGGTTGGGTGTAGAGGAGAAGAAGACAAAAGAAGGGAGGCGAAGTGAGAAGACAGTGACGCTAGCTACGCGAGATGCGCTCTTTTTTATAAGAAGTTAGCGTCTTAGCGTGTATTCCTGTGAATGAATTGCGGGATTTAGAAGAGAGGGAATATGCCATTTAGTTATCATGGAGTGAGCCCTAGTCCACATGTACATCGTCTGAAAACACGAAGACAAACTGAATCTACACAATCTCAGCCTTATGGAAATTCCCATCTTATCCAAACCATATCTCATAGTTTAAATTACAAGCACTAGAACTGTGAAAGAATGAGGTTGATCACTAGAGTCCGGACTCAGGGCTGTAGCCATTACTGCGTTACCTAATCGGGACAATGAGTGCCCTGAGTAGTAAACAATGCCTGAGGCAATATGGGCCTTTTGTCGTCTTTATGCTTTAACAAATCGAAACACAAAGACGAATACCAGAAAAAGAGACGAAATAAATGACAAAAAAAAGGAGGATTTGAAAGGGGATCTGCTTTGACGGTGTTATGTCTTTGTTGTCTATTTGTCTTCGAACACCGCCGAGCCCTAAGACGAACACAGGTACTGCCATTAAATTAAGACTCAAGGGTCTCGACAAAGAAATCCTACAAAACCCATATTTGCTTGGTCCTGTTAGAAGGGCTGCTTTGTCCATAACAATGGTATCGACGTGTTTAGTCTCCACTAATAGCCAGCAGGGCAAGGATGGGGTTTTAATAAAGATTTGAAGGGGAATATCGACTCAAATTTCTGGCTTTCGATACACAGCTGCGTGGGTGTAATATACAGATAAAATCCTCATCCTTAAAATCCAGCACCAGACATGGCGGACGAGATCCCTCATATAAGGGATTTACGCGCCACCGATAACGCACTGTATGGCGAAACCTCTAATTTAATAAAACAAAGGGACAAAATGGAGGCTGATAAAGAGAAAAAATCACTTAGGAGTCAACCACTTCTCCAGCCACGGCGTTTCCTCCCGTCGCTTCTTTTCTGTGTCTGCTTTCCAAGCAACGGCGCTGACCGTTCCCATGAGATAACCGCCCAGATGTGCAAAATGATCAAAATTAGCAGCCCGGAACGGTGTAACCAGGCTCACGGTTTCGAAGGCGACGAATGCGGCCAGGACGACCCATCCCGGGGCCGAGATGACTTCCTGCAATTCGCGCGGTAGGAAGAAAATGGTGAGTTTGTCACTGTTTTAAGAAGAGGGTTATTAATCAATGGTCGTTTTAAATAAGTTGGGGGAGGAGCGCAACTACTCACTTTTGATGGAGTATGCACCATGCAGCAATGAGACTGCACATTGCTCCGCTGGCACCAAGGGACGTAGCAGTGAGGTTTCTGAGAATCAGAGTGTGGCCCATAAGGGACACCAAGGAACCAAATGCACCAGAAGCAAGATATAGGGCTAGGAAATTTCCACGGCCAATCTCGTCATGGACTTTGAAAAAGGAGACGATCCAAGTTAGCATCGCTTCAATTGTCAACACAATTGGCATGGGCACTCACGTCGTGTCCCGATGAGCAACAACGGACCCATATTCAATGCAAGATGCTTGACTGTCTGGTGGCTGAAAACACTTCCAATCATGCTAGTTGCATGCGGCCACATGTTGACGATAATAAAGTGCCGATTAAGCAACCTCCAAGCTGGGGGCACTTTCCACAGAACATAGATGCCCAGGTTAAGACCAGCTATGACCATGGCTGTTGCAGCCGCAGGAGGCACATCTGGCCACATGCGATCCTGTTTCAAGGGAGGTTCATAATTGTCGGCGAAGAGGTAGCAAAGACCAATGGTAAGCAGAGTTACAGCAAGGGAGGGAAGGATTCGTCGAGCCTGCCAATGAGTTAACATAACGACGCGTTCCTATGGTACCGGCGCGACATACGTTGGACGTCTCTAGTACATCGGGGTTGCTATTCATACCCCGAATATGGTGTTTCTGGTACCAGGCCAAAAGCGGGCGTTCTTGGGGGTCGGCACGTGGTCGAGCTACAGGCAGTACCGATATGTTAACAAGAGAGCCATATCCATTGAAGCACGGACGCTCACCTTCCAAAGCTGCGGAATTCTCAAAAATCTGTACCGACTTGCTCTTCTCCGCCTGACGCATCAGCATTTCCCGTTCCCGTTCTTCGCCTTCTAGCCATTCTTGGCGCTTCCTTTCCTGTTCTTCCAAGAGGCGTTTCTCATTCATTTTGCGGAATTCTACCAGCGCACTCTTTCCAGAGGGGTCATCTGCCTCGCCGCGCTCTGCACCATAGGTCCCGCTCTGCGGTTTGTACAATCCCAGTTCTTCCCCGCGGCGGATGAGCCTTTGTTCCTCCTCGATTTCTTCTCTCTCGATTCGCGCAACAATCGCCGCATCTTCGTCGAGTGGATAGTTTGCACGGAGCCATTCGAGTGCTGCATCGAGGCTAGACTGGGGGACTGACCGGGTCACTTCGTCGGGAAGATCGAGATCGAGAGTGCCGGCCTCACGTCTACCTTGCAGAACGGCAAGGGCCCGGTTACCAATTTGTGGTGACACTTTTCGTTTAAATATTTTCTGGAGTTCAGCCGCGGAGAATGGCTCGGGGCGTACCTGAACGCCATGTTCAACCGGGAAGTTGTGTTCGGAGGCCGAAGAAGCAGTAGATGAGAATGGTCTGGCAAGAATCGGAACAGGACAAGAAAGGTTTAATTCAAGACGGACGGAGCGACGAGATGAAAGGGAGAACGGTGCAAGGGATGCGAATGGCTGTCGAGTTGTTAGGCTGCTGGCATATGAACGCCATACCGGAGAACTGCGGAGGTCACGACAGACGGCGGAGCGAAGCGGAGCTGCACTGCTTGACGGGGGCACGCTCAAGGGCCGGAGCCCAAGGCATGGAACCCGCCATGCTATGCAGAACACATTGCTCATATCCTGCGGCGTGGTGGGACAAAAACGCAGCTGGCTGAGGTGCTGGAGGGGACGATAGTGAGACTTGAGGCCGCGGAGAGGGATTTCTCCGAGCGGGTCACGTGCATTTCCGGCCCTCATCGACGGCTGCCATGAGAGCGCTTTTCACTCCTCTCGTCACCCTACAACATGTTCTTTGATGATGGTTGTACGAGAGCGCTTGGTCACTGCCAGGCCAGAAAGGGATGCTCTGGGCACCGTTATACTGACCAAACTGCCCGACATTCGATTTTCAACTACGCTTCAGAAGAGCCCTAGTATGTGATACTAAGGCATACATTGAACTATAGACTATGCATCTATCCAAGCATATCCCATTGGATGTGCTGGCTAACCATGTCAATACTCAGAGCCTCAGGTTTTTGTTATGGGTCGATTCTTTTTGCAGCACCAGCACAGCATCTGTCAGACGTGTTTTATAGGACTTGGCAACTCAGTTGCGTTTATAATCAGGCTTCTTTGACGATTCTGGTGATGCAATATCAAACTGATGAGGCCTGGGGGAAAGATATAAATATCTTGTCGAGATGTCCCAGACTCCCAGTAGCCTCTGTTCTTTTTCTCGTTCCAGAAATCACCGCTTCCATCAAACCAAAGTCAAAGCCCTAGGTCACAACAACCACTATGCAAACATTCAAGATCTTCTACTACATTTTTCCAAACATTTTCTCCAACATTTTCTTTTTCTTCATGATGGCCTCGGGCCTTGCTGCCGCTGTTCCGGCCAAGGACGCGGTGCCTGCTGCTCCCTCCCAAACTTTTGGCGGGTGCCCGGATATCATTGCCTGTTACAATCAGGTATGTGAAGTCTCCTTCTTATTGTATTGAAATGAGCTTCAATAGTTGACTTGTAGCTAACTGAACAGTGTCGCGGCGCCGGCCATCTCGGTGGCATGTGCACTGGCACAGCTCCGGGGTATGTCTTAGCCTTTACGGCCTTCCTTTTCCGTCTAGCATAATACTGACAAGATACCAGGAACTGCGTATGCGAAATGTAATTAAACCTACTTCCCAGCTGGATTAATGGCCTGCGCACCAAAGACAGAAGGAGCGAGCAGAGCATAATGTGTGGATAGGTGCTGGTGGGAGGGACCCGTGGAAGTGGTTGCAATCCAAACTGTATCTCTAAAGTCAATGCTGTTGCAAGGATATCCGCTGTGCCTTGCACACAATTTATATGAAGAAGCAAATGTGGTAGCTGTTGTGCCACAGAGTTAGATGTTTGTTTGATGTCCGTAGCGATGGGAATATATAGTCCAGTAACAGCACGTGACGATAACGATTCTTATCAGCAACAGAAGCTCAATCATTCTATGACTATTCTTCCCAACTCACCAAAGACCAATCTCTCAAAAATAACCGAACATACGAGTATTCAAGATGTCAGGCGGTCCAATAGTCAACGTAACCGCATCCCTCTTCGCTGAAGCCATCCGGGATCTCCCCCTCCCCAACCTCTACGCCAAAGTCTCCGAGATCCAAAACTCAGTCGCCCACCTGCACCGCTCCAACGATGAGATGAAGTCGTTCATTGCCGAGTCGTGCGAGACAGAGGAAGATAGACGGGAACTCGAGAGCTACATAACCGAGAACGAGCGCCTTTTTATCACCATGACGGACCGGATCAAGATGTTGAAGGATGAAGTGGAGAGGCGGGGTCAGCGATGGGTTGAACTTTCGAATGGGACGAGTGCGAATAATACGGGTGCCCGTGCAGATGAGCGGACAGAATCATCATATTCAGCGCCAGCAGCAACAGGCACACAAGCGGTGCCCAACGGTACTACTGGTGAGAGTGAAACTCAGGGTTCGAATGATAGGGATACCGAGGACGGACAGGGGGGAATCTATCTGTGATTGTACTCGCTCTATTGGTTATTTGAGGTTAGTTGGAGGGCGCACTCGAATATCCATCTTGCAGCGTATGAGATTGACCCTGGCCGGTTCGTGATCCCACCAGACCGATTGGAATCGGATTCAACCGGCTGCTGCTGTTGCTCGAACTGGTACTGTGGATGCTCCCAAAGGAAGAACGACGTCCATGCCAAGTCGAGAGAGCTCAAGCTACGGTGCTGCTCTGCAGGTTACGTTGGAAATCGCTGCATGCAGTACTACAGCCACATGTTCAAGGCCTCCCTATGTTTTTTTCTCAGCTTATTGAGGGCAAAAAGGCAAGTCATTTCCACGTTAAGCTAGTCCAAAAGAAACAAGAAGACACGAGGAGTTCGTCAAACAATCAACTGAGATCATGGACTGTGTACCTAGCTGAGCTAGAAAACAAAAAAACATAACCATGCTTATTGTAAATGACGATAGAGAATATGCAATCTTAATCACAAAAGCTGACCCCATCATATATGCGGGCATAAAATAATAACAAGGGATATCTTCACCATATGCCAAACACTCCATTTCTGATTCATGCCGTACCGTCCGCTGAGTTGATTTGTCTGTCGTCAAAAGATGATTCAAGAAGAGAAACAAGACCGTAGAAATTAAACGAACGAGGTTCCAACACCAGGTCAGAAGACAGATATTACTCGTCGGGAAGCGAAAAAGGAGAGACTTGAGGCAGTCCTGTCGCAAGGGATCTTGTCCAGCTCAGCTAGCATTTTGCTGTGCCCAGTGGCCACCTCCAACTGCCTCCGGTGGGATTCGCTGTTGCTTGATAAACAGATCAATGAGAGGTTGCATGGGTTCCATTTCCTTGTCTGAAACGAGCTTGTAGTACTTAGCAACGGTCACAAAATGCACAAACGCCATGTTGAGGATGTCGTGCTTGTTGATGTGCCAGAAAGGGTTCAGCCAGTGGGCGTGGTAAAGGTGGGCGTAACAGCGGAACATCTGCTTCATGATACCCTGGCAGTCTTTGTAGAATGTTGGGGGGAAGCCACTGGATTTGCCGATCCACTCTTCTCCGGAAGGATTCACAGCCGGGTTAGATGGTGTAGTGCCCATGGCCTCGTTGACCGCAAAGGTGTCTGGTGTGTTGGTCACTTTGTCGGTGGGGAACATGACCGGATCATGAATCTTGCTGACGATCCATTTTTCAACACGGTTGATGAACTTGGGGGCCGAGATCTTCGCAGCACGCCCGTCCACGAGCCAGGTATAGGTAAGGCTAGAGAGAGAAAACCAATTAGTCCCAGACACGAATCCGCAACTACTTGCGACCTCTCATGTTCATTAACTTACCGGCCTGCAGACATAGTCGGGCAGGTAGCCTCATTGCAAATGGGAAGGCCATTAACAGCATTCACCTCTTGAATTACCTGCAGCATTGCATGAAGCAAACGATACTGCTCAACGACTGTAAACGAGTGACAAGACGGTCAGCCTCTCCCGTCTAGCATGCATACTACAGCCAAGTCGCCCGAAAACTGCTTACTCTGATGAGATAGCCATTCGCCCAATTCCACATTCTTCGGACAAGCACAGAGAGTCAAGAAGTTCCCCCTTACATTCAGCGGAGCATACTTCTCCTGAAAGAAGTACTTGGGGCCATCGGGATCGTATGCGGCGGGGCTGTCCATCGACAAAGGTGATCCAAGAGACGGAGAGTTAGGATGAGGTGACACCTGGGGAGATTGAGCAACAGGTGACTGAGCTGGAGACCCGTTGTTCATCTTGAGAGCGTTGTTATTGTTGCCGGTGTTGTTGTTCTTGTTGTTACCTCCTCTGCCAAATCCTTGGCGACTAGAATTGAGACAACCTCCAGTTAATACTGTGATTGAATGAACTGCAAGAAAATAAAATACCAGAGCATGAAGCAAGTGAATAGGGGTAAGTGAATAAAAGTAGTAGGTAGGAGGCATAGCGTTGCTTCTCTAGTGCCTTGTGTAGCGTTCCTCCGCAGAATGGAGAATCAGGGGACGGGGCCATAGCAAATTGGGGGAAATCAACCCAAGCATCCGGTCACTTACACGCTCTGAAAAAAAGTCGCCATATTGAATCACACAATACTAGACGGCCAACAATATAGAAAAAACCAGACACGACAAAAATGACGATAAGATGGCCAAAGGCAAGCAGCAGGATGGAAGCGTAGAGGGGAACCGATGCTCTTGCGGATGTTGGAATAATCGCCTCGTTTGGTCTGGCCCGCGGAGCCGCTCCCGAAGCTAAACCCGGTTGGGACCGGAAGGGATCATCATGTAACTCCGAGGCAGGTTGAAGCTCCGAAGATCAACGGGAAGACGACGACGGCGGAAAAACACTTCCTTGACTAACATATAGGGTTACGTTTCTCGGTTGGCTCTACAGAATGTCGTCGTCAGATGAAGAAGTAGTGCGACGGCCGGGACGCTCTGGTAGAGTCCAGAGCCCAGCTGAGAGCGAACACAACGATGGCCCAACCGCGGACGACATGGACGTGGACAAGCCCAATGGCGACGACGACGATGCTGACCTGTTTGGTTCGGATGGATCTGAAGGGGGATTTGGGGATGAAGAGTATATATATGACGTCGCTTTATTTGCTGCGAATTCGACGTTGGCTGACTGCTTTTTTCTAGCCAACCCCATCGGACCCTGGACGACGAGCAGCTAGATTCGGGCGACGAGGAAGGCCGTGGTGATCGCATGGATGATCGCATGGACTACGAGGATACAGGGGAGGGAGGTCTTGGGGAGACGGTTAATATTATGGACCTGAGCTTAGGCCGGGCGCCAGAGCCAGCAACGTCAAATGGAGAGGTACGGAAACATTGAGGACCGCAAGAAATCTCGTCATGCTCATTGGAATTATTCATAGGTTTACACTATGCCGGTCCCAAATTTCTTGTCTTTTGAAACAGAGGAGTTTGACCCGGAGACCTACGTTGCGCCCCCATATGCTACTGCAGCTACGTCGCTTTGCTGGCGCCATGACCCGAACGAAGCCTCCCTCCTTCAATCAAATGCTCGCATGGTCCAATGGGAAGACGGTTCATTGACCCTTCAGCTCGCTTCAGCGCCAAAGGAACAATACAGGATATCGACCAAAGCGCTTGCACCCCTGGATAAGTCTGGGGATTACGACACGAAGCTGGATTCCCACGTCTATTTGGGTGCAGCCGCAGAAACCTCTTCCGTTTTCAGATTAACCTCGCATTTGACCCACGGGCTGACTGTTCTTCCAACAACTGTGGAGACAGATGATGCGGTCCAGCGACTCCAGGAATCATTGGCTGCGGCGGCTCGCGGCGGCAAGAAGACTGCAGACGGATCAGCGCCCGTCATTGAAGTCAAGGAGGATCCCGAACTCGCCAAAAGACAGGCTGAGCTGGCAGAGCGTGAGAAGCTGAAGGCTGCTCGCCGGCGGCAACAACTCGCAGACCGCGAAATGGACCGTGGTCGTCGGGCTGGCGTTTCCCACCGCACCGGAGGAGCTGGTCTTACCGTTGGCGGATTGGAAGATGATGACGGTTTACTCACCACACGACCACGTACGAAGAAGCCTCGTAGGACAACGAACCGTCGTGGTGAGATTCACACAGATGATGAGGAGGACTTTGATCGCCGGGGTCGTAACAGGGAGGATGAATATGACGAGGACGACGGGTTCCTCGTCGGTAGTGATGAAGAGCCCGAGGTCGATGATGATGGTGATGAAGAGGAAGTGCTGGAGGATGAGGACGCTGACGCAGAAGCCGAGGAAGACGCACCGGCCGCGAAACCTAGGCGTGCATCGCCAGAGGCTGCTACACCAGCGGACGATGCTCCAGCTCGAAAGAAGAATCGTTACATTGTGGATGATGAAGAGGAGGATGAGTGACGTCCTCCTTCCCATTATGCCTTTGATGATTGCCACTTCTGTCTCTTTAATAATGACCATTGCATCTTAGGTACAAATAAAATATGGGTGAACATAATCCGTTAAGATTGGAATGTAATTTCCTGCTGTACTTCTAGAAACATACTTCTTTCCTGGGTGTAATGTGCAATGGGTTCTTGGTTTATTTCAAAAAGGGAATCGCAATATATTGAGCAAGTAAAGGAATACTCATGTTTTCGTAAAATATCAACACCAACGCCGGGCTTGCTAATACGCTCATGTTGAAACCACAAGAAGAGAATGCTGTTGTTTTGGTTCAAAGGACTATCCCATTTGGATATTCGTGCGGCGCGAACTCGAATTTGGCGATCGCTTCTCTGACGGTGCCAACTATGCGAAGACACAGATGGCTTTTCTCGCCAGCCTCATTCTGTTCCGAGCCACTGGAAGCGTGAGCATGGGGTCTAGAGCTTGCTTTTTGAGTACATTCAAGTGCCGCCTCCGTTTCGGAATGCCATCTACGCTGACGTTCTTCGAACTCGATGACAAGGGATAGTAGACTCGGACAATCTGAGCAGCGAACACGGCCTGTTGGATCGACTGGACCTCCGATAACCGCTTTTCGGACCGTTTGATGAAGCCACTGTTTCCAACTTTCTGCTGGATCCGAAGATGTCTGTGTTAGTGAAGCCACGTAGGCAGGCGGAGTTGATTGTCGCCCCAGCTCCACAGGGTCAGTCTTTGATATGCGCAACCACACATCAGTGACGACGTTCAATAGGGTTCCAGTGAGCATGACATTTTGCATGCCCCCGGCATACGTCTTCGGACATTCCTTGCAACGGATAACATCCCGAGCCGTTTTCGCACCAATGAAGAGCGAGCACAGTGTGTGTTGCGAAACTGGGAAGGTTGAAAGAGAAGATAGATGGCTGAGGCATAGGTACAAGGATGATAGACACGAACATTGAGGGACAGCACTATCCCGGGTCGGCTGGGAAAGAGACTGCCCATCGGTCGATTCTGGCGTCCTAGGAAAGGGAGAAGGTGCAGATTCTGACACACGAGAGAAATCCGGCCATGGACTCGAAGTCGCTGGAAGTGGCTCCAAATCTGGTATGTTATGCACTTGCCATGAATGGTTATGGCTATCGTCCGTGGAGTGTAGATGAGGAAAAGCGTGTGGCATTCGAACAGGAGCAAAGTACACTTGAGGAAAGAGGCCAGGGGGATCTGACGGAGCCGTGTTATTCTCGTCAAGGTCGAACGGCGGTAATTGTCTGTCACCCAAGTCTAACCACGGCTCGTTCCCCTGTATGCTGCCAAGTCCTGCATCTTCATCTTCGCGCATTCGTTTCTTTGGTGGTCGCCCCATCTGCTTCTGGATCGAATAATGACAGGTCAGGGACTGCCGTACACAGCGAGTACATCCCGTGGCCTCGCCCGAGCATTTCAATTTCTTCCTTCCTGTCCCATAGCATGATTCAGCTATCTATGCAGACCAGTTAAACGGGGGTTTTGATTGACTTACTACACTCATCGCAAGCTGCATGTCGTTTCAACGACGGTAATGTATCTGATTCTGCGCTTGCGTTATTAATACAAGTCTCCAGGGCCGGGTAAATCATCGGATCCCAGTCTAAAAAGTTCGAATTAGATGACATCGTAAAGACTTAAAAAGAGACCGAGAACAGTAACTTTTCAGTGCCTTAGGTCGAAGGCGGCGCTTTTGATCGGAAAGATAAGATAAAGGCGGTACATCACGTGGGCGGTCAACAGCGGAGCCAGGGTAAAAAAAAAAAAGTTCTAAGCACTCTGAAGAAAACGTAAACCGCGACGCCTTTCTCTACAAAGCTTTCACTATGGATCATTCAAAGGCTTCGAAAAAACGCAAGGCTGTCACTCGCGACGTGGAGGATGCTCCAGGGACATTTTCCGGGGACGAATTGGGCGATGGGGATCTGAATGGTGCACTTTCTGACAATGCCAACGAACTGTCAAGCGAGGAGGATAGCGATTCGGAGGTTGAGTTGGTGAATGAGTCCAGTGACGAAGAAGATAATGAAGGGGAAGAGGATATCGACAGTGATGAGATCCCGTCCGATGATGAAGGTTTGGCGAAGAAGCAATCCGCCCTCGATCTCAATGGACCGGCGAAGGACGACAAGGACGAGGATTCCAGCGACGAGGAACCGGTGAACTTCCGCATTGAAAAGGACGCCAATGGCAATGACCGATTTATCTATGATGAGATTAATCCCGACGATAACTCAGAGCTTTCCGAAGCGGACGATAACGCAAACACTATCGGCAACATTCCCCTATCCTTTTATGATGAGTACCCTCATATTGGGTATGATATCAACGGGAAGAAGATTATGCGTCCTGCCAAGGGTGAAGCTTTGGACGCACTACTTAATAGTATCGAGATTCCTAAGGGCTGGACTGGTCTTACGGATCCTTCGACGGGGAAGCCATTGGAACTGAGCCAAGATGAACTGGAGTTGCTGCGCAAACTTCAAATGAACGAGATTCCTGATGAGGAATATAACCCTCATGAACCTACAGTCGAATGGTTCTCCAGCAAGGAGGAAATTATGCCTTTAAGCGCAGCTCCTGAACCGAAGCGCCGATTTGTTCCATCGAAGCACGAAGCTAAGCGGGTAATGAAGATCGTGAAGGCGATTAGAGAAGGTCGCATTCTACCTTACAGACCGCCGGAGGAGAAGGAAGAACAGGACTCGGACCTCATCAAGTTTGATTTGTGGGCGGACGAGGAAGAAAATCCGAACCGCAATATGCACATCCCGGCTCCCAAGCTTCCTCCGCCTGGCTACGAGGAAAGTTACCACCCACCTCCCGAGTATGTTCCCGATAGGAAGGAGCGCCAGGATTGGGAGCAAATGGATCCAGAGGATCGAGAGAGCGAGTTTCTTCCCAACGACTTTGGCTCTCTCCGGAAGGTTCCCGGCTATGAGAATTTTATCAAGGAGAAGTTTGAACGCTGCCTGGACCTTTACCTTGCTCCCAGAGTTCGGAGGAGCAAGTTGAACATTGATCCAGAAAGCCTTCTTCCCAAGCTTCCCAGCCCCGAAGAACTGAAACCGTTCCCGACTGCCTGCGCCACGGTGTTTAGAGGCCACAAGGGCCGTGTGCGTACTCTGGCGATTGACCCATCCGGTCTTTGGCTTGCTACTGGCGGCGACGATGGAACTGTTCGCGTTTGGGAGCTTATTACTGGTCGTCAACTTTGGAGCGTGGCATTGAGTGAAGACGCAGTCAATATGGTCCGCTGGAGGCCCGGCAAGGAGGCGGTGGTTCTTGCTGCTGCAGCAGGAGAAGACATTTTCCTTTCGGTTCCTCCTATCGTCGATCCTGATGTTGAAAAGGCCAGTCTTGAACTCATTGATGCTGGATGGGGATACGCAGCCTCGAGGCCTGCGCCAACTGTGGCAGAAGCAAACAAGAAGAACAACCCTCCGCAGTGGATACGCCCGTCGAGCTCGCTTGCAGACTCGGGCGTGTGTGCCGTCATTCCTCTTCGATACGCAGCTAAATCTCTTTCGTGGCACCGTCGCGGCGATTACTTCGTTACCGTGTGCCCTGGATCGTCTACACCGGCCTCAGTAGCTATCGCTATCCATACCCTCTCCAAACATTTGACCCAGTTCCCCTTCCGCCGACGTATCAAGGGCGGTGGAGCACCGCAAACAGCTCACTTCCACCCCTCGAAGCCGATCCTGTTCGTCGCAAATCAACGGACCGTGCGCGCGTACGATCTCTCCCGCCAGCTTCTGGTCAAGATCATTCAACCGGGTGCCCGCTGGATTTCTTCCTTCGATATTCACCCGACTTCTGCCGCGGCTGGTGGAGATAACCTCATCGTGGGATCCTACGACCGTCGTCTCCTGTGGCATGATCTTGAACTCTCCCAGCGCCCGTACAAGACATTGCGGTACCACCGCAAGGCCATCCGCTCCGTCAAGTTCCATTCCAGCGGCCGCTATCCGCTCTTCGCGGACGCAAGTGACGATGGGTCTTTGC
Source organism: Aspergillaceae sp. MA 6039 (assembly GCA_003004485.1). Classification (NCBI taxonomy): domain Eukaryota; kingdom Fungi; phylum Ascomycota; class Eurotiomycetes; order Eurotiales; family Aspergillaceae; species Aspergillaceae sp. MA 6039. Next base: position 44,334 of record PQMF01000156.1, on the reverse strand, counting down.
AGATCTTTCATGGGAGCGTTACTGGCGACATGCTTAGCAACGCCAGCATTGTGCCCCTCAAAGTTCTTAAGGGTCACAAGATCACCGGTGAGCTTGGAGTGTTGGAAGTCGACTGGCATCCGAGAGAAGCATGGTGTGTCAGTGCTGGTGCGGATGGAACATGTCGTTTGTGGATGTAACTGTGAATCGGCTAGCGAGCCAGGGCCGCATTTATATAAGAGGCGTTTTGGTGTACATTATCATAATATTCGACGTATATCCATATTACAAAAGTTTATGCTTCTTATACCATTCTGCAGACTATTTCAATGAACCAGCGCGCTCTAAATTCTACTTTGTCCCTAAACACTCTCAGTGCAATATCTCTGGCCAGCATTTATTGTGGCAACCGAAACAGGAAATGCAGAAGAGATGTTGGGTAAGTTGTCCCATGGCAAAAGTAAACAATAGTAGGTATCATATTCACACACAGCATATTTAGGACACATACCCCTGGGTATAACTCTAAACAAGCAAGCCAGCCTAAGAAAGGTATATTTACACAACACCTCCACTCCAATCTCTCCTTAGTTTCTCGTACTTCCTCAAATCAGTAACACTTGGCCGAATGAATGCCTTGGCTGCCACAAAGTCCTGGAACTTGATGGTATCCCTTCTCTTAATAGCGGAATAACCGGCACGACGAAGCAAGCTGCCCAAGTCTGCACCACTGAACCCTTCGCACTCTTCGGCCAATTTCCTGAGGTCCTCGCCAAATTCGATGGACAACTTGCGCACCAGCGTTTGGAGGATCTCCACGCGCTCCAGTGGACTTGGCAAGTTTACGAAGAGAAGCGTTTCCAGGCGGCCGGGACGGAGCATGGCGGGATCGATAATATCCGGCCGGTTGGTGGCGGCTATCACGTAGATCCCTTGACGGCTGCTGCCCAGGCCGTCGAGTTCGGTGAGGAGTGTGTTTACAACGCGGGCAGAAGCTTCAGAGAGTGTGTCGTCTCGACGGGGCACTAGAGCATCCAGCTCGTCGAAGAAGATGACGCAGGGAACAGACGAACGAGCACGGACAAATACCTGCCGCACGGCGCGTTCCGATTCACCCACAAACTTGTTGAGCAGTTCAGGTCCTTTGACGCTGATAAAGTTTGCGCGCGACTCGTTGGCCACCGCTTTAGCAAGCAACGTTTTACCACAGCCAGGTGGACCCCAGAGTAGGACGCCTGTGGGTGCTGTGATACCAACGCTTTCATAGATCTCGGGACTCCTAATCGGCTCCACGATTGCTGTAGATAATTCATCACGAACTCCTCCCAGAGCACCAATATCCGCCCAGGTGGTGTCGGGAATAGTGGCAAAGCCCTCACGCTTGGACGAAGGCTGGATCTTGGGGAGGGCCGTGAAGAAATCTGTGTTTGATACTTCCACTACCTGTGATTCCTCCTCAATGGGCGTTTCTTTCGCATGTGTAATGAGTCGTCGTAATTCCTTGATTTTAGGACTAACTTCGTCATTCGTATCTTCGATATCCATTTCTTCACCGCTGTTAGACTTTAGAATTTCCAGGTATCGTTTGATAGCAACAGCGCCTGCTGTCGAGACAAGATCATTCAAATCGGCTCCAACGAAACCAGGCGTTCGCTTGGCCAAGTTCTTGAAGTCTAGGTCGTCTGCAAGGCGCATTTTCCGTGTGAGGGCTCGAATGATCTTTTCTCGCACGGGTTCGGAGGGAACGGTCATATTGATTTCCTTGTCAAACCTGCCACCGCGGCGTAGCGCTGCATCCAGACTGTCCGGACGATTTGTCGCCGCAAGAACGATCACAGGCTTGCCGTCTGTCTTTTCCAATGCCAAATCATCCAGGCATGTTAATAACTGTGCAACAATTCTCTTTTCCATTTCTCTCTGTGCACTTTCTCGTTTTGGCGTAATAGCATCTATCTCGTCGATGAAGACGAGACACGGGGCGATTCGCTTGGCCTCTTCAAAGTGTTCTCGGAGAGCTTTCTCAGACTCCCCCGACATTCCCGACACAATTGACGGTGCGGATATAGCAATAAACGGAACCCCAAGTTCCGCTGCAAAGGCGTTTGCAATCATAGTTTTACCACAACCGGGAGGACCATGTAATAAGACACCCCGAGGTGGTTGAACATTCGAGGACAGGTAGACTTGGGGTCGAGTCATGGGCAAAATGACAAGATCCCCCAGGTCTTCGATGACATCGTCCAGTCCACCCAAATCTGTGAGACTCACATGAGTCGGGGGCGATCTATCGATTGCGCTTTCGGCTTTTCGTCGCTTGGAAGATTGCGATTCGCTTTTATGCTGCCGTTTCTTGGTCGACGACGACGCAGGTGCCGGTGTAGCCTCGGGTCCGTTGGATTCGGTCGATGCTTGAGGTTTCGGTCCGGTGTTCCACATGCCTACAATACTCTTGTTGAGGCTATTCGTCTCCTAGATCCAGTTAGTATGCCACCTCTCATAATCGGATCAGGTAGTAGGTTTCCTGGCGTAGGACGAACACCAAGCACCTATGGTCTCCACATACTTGAGACGGCTGCTCCTCTAAGCCCTCAAAGTCGCCTTCTACCGAATCCTCTTCATCCTCTCCGAACAGATCGAGCTTCACCAATTCCACGACCCGCTCCAGACTGTCTTCCAATAACCTCTTTGGTCTCCGGTTTAGGCTGGAATTTGACCTTTTGATGCTGTCATATAATACGGGTACCGTGAGCCGAACCTGGCCCTTATCGCCCTGGTCTTCGACAATCTTACGCACAACTTGGTAAACCTGCAGAGGACGGGAAAAAAGCATATATCAGTGGGAGGAACCATATGGTAACAACAGATAGGATGCTCCTCTTACATCCCGGTCCAGACCCTGCCGCAAAGTCGGCCTGCCTCCGCGATTCCCCTGACGCATTTTGACAGGCCCTCAAGACTCTTAACGTCAAATGAATTGTGGTCGAAGATGGTCGTGCTTTTCGCTGCGGGTGATTTTTTGCATAAAATTGAGCGACCGGAAGAATAAATCGCCGGCTGAAGATAAAAATTACGAGTTAGACTCGGCTGCGTTACAATATGATTGGATGGCTGTCCTGTAAAATACACTTTAATACAAAAACAGCGTTCTTTGCAATCCCCGGGGTAATTTATCGATCAGTCCATCCCCGGATATTCACTTCGACGATAACGACTAACAGCGACGGAAGTCCAGTATGTGGTGACCATGGGGAACGCTACCAGCTCTCCCAAAATATCTGCTCAGGATCGGTGAGTTGATCTCGGTGCAATATCTTACCCCTGGCTACTCATTAACCTCATGTTCTATCTTACCATGCCAGCGCGATCCTCGACTTGAAGAACCAGCGCGATAAGCTTCACCAATATCAGAGACGGGTTACAGTCCTTACGGACCGCGAAACCGCAATCGCAAAAGATTGTCTGTCACGGGATGATCGAAGAAGCGCCCTCCTTGCCCTCCGCCGCAAGAAATACCAAGAATCTCTTCTGGCCAAGAGCGATGGACAGCTCGCGCAGTTAGAGCAATTGGTAGGCCAGGTGGAATTCTCGCTCGTACAGAAAGATGTCGTTTTTGGGTTGCAACAGGGGACTCAAGTCCTGCAGGCTATTCATAAGGAGATGGGCGGGATTGAAGGCGTGGATAGATTGATGGGCGAGACGGAAGAGGCACGCTCTTATCAAGAGGTGAGGACCTGGCTTTCCTCCCAGGGAATTCCATTGCGTTGCGGAATTGTTACTAATCTTGGTGGTGGCTTTACAGGAAATCAGCCAGATGCTTGCGGGACACTTGTCGAACCAAGACGAAGACGAAGTCGAGGAGGAACTGGCGTCATTGCGACAACAGGGGTATGGTCCAGTTGTATTGCCGAATGCTCCTACAACCACGCTTCCGGAGGGACAAGCAGCAGCAGCAGAAGAAGAAAGTGGCCAGATGACGGAAGAAGGGACGAACAGCAGGAGGAAGGCAAAGAACGCAGTTCCCGCCTCTTAATCCACCGTTCCTGTCTACGGAGTACGTACACTTTTTGGATGGGAATTTTTGGGCCGCATGGTCGTCAAGTCACAGCATTACTGGCGTTGGTTGGTTATTTTTGCTTTTCTCGGTTCGCATTTCATATTACTTAGGCCCTTGGTCCGAACTTGCTAAGGGTTAGAATTGGGTCTCTGGTGACCTATTTTATGAGACCGGCTCAAATGAATTCATTAAAGTCATAACTCCGAGACTGCGTAGAACGATCTCGCAAACATCGTCATAATACCTTACAGATAAACAAGGGGATATGCACATGCGCATCATGTCTCCCTCCAATAATACAATCTTTCCCTGCCTATTGCATTTCCACTGCTCATTGACCTGGCATGATTCTCCCTCCGACGTCGTTAATTCCTGGGACAGAGACATGATCTCCAGGATTCGCTGCTGCCTCGTAAAGGAAACTGATAGGCTCGCGATTCAAAGCCATAAACTGACCCTTGAATCCGATATACCCGACCTTCGTCACATCTTCCTCGCCGTCACCCCAGTTGTCTTCGAAAAAGAGAGTGATCGAAGTGGTCGTGTTCCAATGGGCACGATTCAAGGGCAATTCAAAGACATCTGATCCAGGAACTGGCTGCGGGATCTCCAATGTTTGGGTTGGGGCGAGATCCGACGCAGTTGCGAAGTCAAGATCGTCGCGATTCTTGAAGAGTTTAAGCGTCTTGGGAGCAGATGGAGTGGGCGCAGTGTAAATCAAGAGCGAGTGCACTTTCACTTGGCCAGCAAACCTGTAGCAAATTGATATTCGTGGTTAGTACCGTGCTTGAAGGCCTTGAGTGATGTCTTTATCTTGTGCGTAAAGCGATAAGATGAGGGGTACATGGTGGGGTAGATAAATCTTTTGGAAGACATCCAAGTCACAGCAACAATCAGAAGGAAAAACAGAGTGTGAAGCGCAATAGAACACGGGGTTGAACTGACGGAATATGCATGAGCAGTTGCTCATCGGCATCGCTCTCAAGCTCTGGCTCGTCGTTCAATCTCTCAGCCCATGATTTCTGAACAATAGCAGATCCGGATTTAGGCGCCGCCTCTTTTGCCTCTAAGGTTAGCTATCCATTTGAAAGTCCCTGTAATCATGAAGCCTGAGAAGCTCGCATACCATTTAATGTCGAGATAGAATCGAACTGGATCTGCGAGTAGAGCAGGGACTGGATGGCCGGGGTGATGTCGTTGGAATGGTCGTGATCGTGACAATGGCCACCATGATCGTGATCGTGATGATGATGTCCTGACATTCTTAATAAGACCTGGAGATGATAACCTGCTGTTGGGCACTTGAGTCGCCCTACGTAGTATGCCAACGGTCGAAGTTGGTATTGTTGTGTTCCTGAAAAGGCAGGCGGTCCATATTCGCCTAGAGATGACCTCATTGCTGCAGCCCTAGTTTAGTTACATACTCTGTAGATTATGCCTCCATTTTGACAAGGTAGATCTTTGGATCCTTGTCGAGGCTTGCATGCTTTATTATTCTAGGCATTGTGGACTGAGGTTTGACATGCAATGCCCATTGAGCTTGATAAATTACATATTCAAGTTGGGTATAGGGGTTAATCCGCCACGATCTAAAGTAATACAGTCTTCCAATCAGTGAACTTGGTAATAGTTAGGCGCGTATTCCGTGAGATAGGCTCTTTCAATTTTTGTGATATCCCGAATAAATGTCTTGTCGCCCGTTTGCATTATTTCGTGGAAGATGACCCAGTCTGCTTTCCGATTCTAATAGATTCTCAGTCAGAACGAGATTGATATCCCACAAGGATAAAGGAATAAGGGCCAACTTACAAACATCAAAGAACTGGGATGCGCATGTAGCGTGTGTCCACCGCTGATGGTCTTGAAAGATCCGTCCGCTTGCATCTTTGCAGCATGTGCGAAGTAGCCGGTCGTGAGGCATCTTTGGATCTGCTCGGGCTTTCTGCCCAGGTCTGCATGTCGATAACTCGATGAGGAAAGCGATTCGTCGGTCTGAATGCCAAAGCGCTCGAGATAGCGTTTGAGTTGGGCGCGGATGCTCACGGCACGTTGCAAAGACCGGTAATTCAGAAGATTATCACGGCACCACTTGGGTTCCTTTTTCCCTTTCGTGACAAACGCTTGGTAGACATTGAGATACGTCAGGTGGTCGCCCTCTTCAACGGCAAACTTTCTGCGGGTACTTTCTGATGCTTTCTTATCGTCCTTGTGTTGCATCCACACGGCTCCCTGGAGACTGACCATGGCAGCAATGGTGAGGATTTCACTCAGGCAATCAAACGACGGCGCGGAGAGAAGAACTTTGCTCATCATCGGGCCAACCGCAAGCTCAGCCATTCGTATTCCCAATGGCTTGGTCAGCTTGGCATAGTCATCCACAGCACCGAGAGAGTACAACAGCTCAAACGCCCGGATGACCAATTCCGCCGGAGGTGGCGTGAGAAAATCAAATCGGGCGATATTGTCAATTCCTAAAGCCTTGAGCTGCATAATCACCGGCGCCAAGTTAGAGCGTTGAATCTCCGGGACTGTGGCATCCGGAAGACCCTCGTACGCTTGCTGAGTATAGAGCCGAAAGCACTTGCCAGGCTTCGTACGGCCCGCGCGACCTGCCCGTTGAACAGCAGCAGCCTTTGATATTGGAACCGCAGTCAAAGTCTCGATGCCGGTATTTGGATCATATGCTCTTAGCTTGGCGAATCCGCAGTCAACGACGTGTACAATCCCATCGATTGTGACGGAAGCCTCTGCAATGTTTGTCGACACAATTACCTTGCGTGTGTTTTCCGGTGCCGGCTCGAAGACATACATCTGCTGGTCGGTAGTGAGACCTGAGTAAAGTGGAAGAGATAATAATGTCTGTGCTTTTGGATGAAGGGTTGCGACACGCTCAGAAATCAGCTGAAGGGCTGTGTCAATTTCCTCCCGTCCTGTTAGAAAGACTAGAATATCCCCTTCGCCCTCTTGCAAATGTATGTCCATCACCGTCTTCACGGCCCGCTCTACGTAATCTTCCGCGGGCGATTCGAGGAATAGCATATCGACTGGATACATTCGACCCTCGAGGCTAATAATACGCCCTGCCTTTCCTCCAAGCTCTGACGCCCCGGTGTCACTTTTGAATTCATCGCCAGCAAAAAAGCCGAGGAAATCTTCGGCTTGCAATGTGGCACTGCTGACAATGATGCGAAGGTCAGGGCGTCGCCTCATAATCTTTTTGAGAATACCCAAGAGAATATCCGTGCTGAGGGATCTCTCATGAGCCTCATCCACCATGATGACTGAATATCGGGACAAGAGTGGATCTACAAGGGCCTCTCTAAGCAACATTCCATCCGTTAGGAACTTGATCCTCGTGGTAGCAGAAGTCAAGTCCTCAAAACGAATCGAGTAGCCCACCTCTTCGCCGACCTTGCAACGCATCTCTTCAGCTACCCTGGTTGCCACCGTGGTTGCCGCCACTCTCCGAGGCTGTCATCGCAAGTTAGTTACTCTGATTCAGTTGCAGGGAAACGAAAAATCAATGCTCACCTGCGTCACCGCTATGGTTTTCCCATCAGCACACCATCCTGCCTGGTCCAAGTACTGCGGGAGCTGTGTTGTTTTCCCACTGCCGGTATGTCCAACGACGATAGTCGCAGGGTACGTCTCAACAAGATAAAGAAGACTCTGTCTATGTCTAGCAATCGGCAACAGAGCAGCAGGCTTGTATAATGACGGAATAAAGGTGCTCGACAGATCCAAGTCCGAAGCCATTTGTATCGATTGGAACCAAGGAGTCCTTTTCACAAACAACTATGTGCGAGTGGGAAATGCATAAAATTGGCGCATATTGGTGCCACGCAGTTTTTATTTCAGACTGGCCTCCATCACCTGGGCCTTTGACTATGCCTTACTACAACATCGAAAATGCTTTGCATCCAACACACTCGGGCCTCAGATATCATCAACTTACATAAGCAGCCCGCATCACGTGGATCCAACGTCACCACGAATCTGGAGATGGTGTAGGGATTCACCCTGAGATTCTGTCTGCCTGCTGGCTTCAGCTAGTGGATTTGTCTTTCTTTCATCGACTTCGAAGGGTCTTTTCACATATTTATACCTTGTTAGAGATCGTGATCTGGAGATCTCGTCACCATGTCAGAGGAAGACAAGAGTGTATGCAGTGTCCTTCCCCTTTGCTTTTGCGGACACAGTCGATACTTACATCTATCACCCTGGCTTTAGATTGCGCCTAACAAGCTGCCCGTGGGACCAAATAGCCCTAAGCCGGAATCCCCTACGACTGCACGCCCCTTGGAGTTTGACGATGAACCTCAAGAGACCGGGGTTACTTCTGCTCCGTCAGGGGCGACCACTGGTCAAGCCGATACGGAAACTCCCCCGCCAAAACCCCCGCGTCCAGTGAGCCCTCAACAGCAGGCGGAGAGCACTCTTAAAGAAGCCTTCCCGACTATTGAAGGCTCGGTGGTTAAGGCAGTACTGGTGGCCAGTAACGGGAATGTAGAGCGAGCGTTCCATGCTCTTCTTGGTTCGTACAGGCCTATATTCATGCGACTGGCGTCTGGCTGCTAACCCCATTTCTACAGGCATGACCGACCCCAATGCTCAAACTGAAGACGTCCCACCTGCGAAACCGCCCCGTCCATCTGCCTCTCAGAGACAAGTGGAAGCGGATGAGATGTATGCCCGTCAGCTGGCGGAACACTATAACCGTCGTGCCCCCCCGCGCCGCTTGGATGACGACGAGGCTCGATACCGACGAAGAAGAGGGAGTGACCCGTCCGAGGATGAGAGGGACTACAGCTTTTTTGATGGTATGCTTCATAACCTGGCACCTGCCAATTTTGGTCTTTTCTGTGTTCTTGCTAATAGGTGCCCTGAATAGACGATCTTCCCGTTATCCGCGAGAACATCCGCAAAGGCTTTGAGGATACGCAGACAAAGGTCAATTCATGGGTTCAGAACTTGAGAAAACGGTGGGATGGCGAAGAGGCGGATGAGGCACAGCCTGGTCGCAGCTATAGTCACGGCTATGGCGAGGAACCGACTTACGCTCGTGCAAGGCGAAGCGGAGATCTGGGCCGTCGTAGCGGGGACCGCGAACGTTACGATGCAGACCCTCAACTGTTGGACGATGACTTTGCTACCCTTGAGCTAAGGGATTCCGAAGGTCAAGCTTCTCTCTCTTTTGAATCTTTCTATTCAGTTGCTAACTACTATAATAGCTCCTCCCCCCCGGCCCCCACGACCTCTAGCCAACCCAAACCTTTACAAGTCTTCTTCCCCATCACCGGATAGACGAAAGGTATCCTTCCAAGAGGGCCCACCGGCAGAAATCGGTGCCTTCGCCGGCGCATCTGAACCAGCCAAGCCTGCCCCTACTCCATCTACCGGAGGTAGGCAGAGTAAATGGCAACCGTTGTCCTCGGTTGAACCATCCCCTCTCGGGGAGCACGATCCATTCAGCCTTGGAGATAGCGAGGACGAAAAGGATACTGCGAAGCCCAAAGACCGGAATCCCGCTAGTGAAGGCGAGCATAGTAAGAATGCGACGGTAGAGGCGATTTCCGAGGACGCCGACTCTTTATCCCAGGACAATCCCCATAAAACGAGGCTGGAAAGTCGTAGGTTTTATCTTCGACCCTCATCCTCCGGGAAATGGTTTACCTTCACTATTCTTCAAGTCTTCCTGTACTTTTCTTTACTGTTTGAGATACCAGGATCTTTTCTAGGGAGACACAGGCAGTTGAATTCGTACTTTTATCTTAATACATATGACGACCCTACCAAAGAACCATCGGATTGATTTTGCAGCTGTAAGCTGGGAACCATGGGTATCTCTACAGTATAAAAAAAGTATAAGCCAAAAAATGAAGCAGACAACGCCGTAGACCAGCCATAAGACATCCAATCATCGAGACGCCAGACTGTATTCACTCAGGCATGGCTTGTTCATCCGGGAGACCTTGCTGGGCAGCCTCCCTTCGAAGGTCCTTGATCACAACCTGTATTCGTGAGCATTCTGAAGCATAAAGAGAAGAGAGAGAAGAGCTCACGGCCAATGCTTCAGGATTGACACCATTCTCGATGAGAGACACGCAAAGGGACAACTCTGTCCGGTCGAGGTGGGTATTCTGAAGGTATTCCAATCAGCTTTATATTTATTCTTATCATCAATTCGAAGGAAGAACCACGCACAAGGAGCGTAGAGATCTCGTGAAGAATGTCGATGACTTCGCGGGCAGCCTGGCGCTTATCGTCGGCTTGGGAGGACATAATGACAGGGACAGGATAATGAGCACTTCTATCACTTTTGTTGTTCCTTTAGGGAGAGAGTTAACTGATCCCTGGTGCTATGCTCCGGTGATGGTGAACCGTAGTATTGTCAGTGGGTGGATGTGAGGCTCCGCGTCGGCCATGCAAAAGGAATGATCGCTTTTGCGTCAACAACCTCAATGAGAAGCCTCACTTCTAATAGTATGGAGCAGCGATCGTAGTATTTGGTCTTCTTCCTAGCTATACTGATCCTCGGACTTGCCTATATCTTCCTACTTTCTAAGGCACTAAGGCGGTGAGTTATCACGTGACACAACGATGACATTTCTAGACGTCGAAGCAGTAGATTTGATCGTACATCGACTTGAACTTCGTGGTTGTTGCTTATCATAATCAATTGATGACCTGAGAGCGTCGCAGTCGGAGATGCAAGCGATCCCATATCTTGGAATCCAACCTGCCGCTCTAACGGTTTTGAATGTAGATATCCCTACTTTCGAAAGAGAATGCCGGTGGACTTGACCATATCAGACATCCATTCCCTGGGTCAGAGCCAGGCATTCGAGATTCTCCAGCAGATTTCACGCGTCGAAAAGAAAACTTTCCCCACCAATGAGGCATTCAGCTTTGGCCAAGAGCTCTGGAGGAAAAAGCCCAACACAAAGGTTGTCTATGCCACCCATGCTTCGGTGCCAGGTACCCGACCAGACTTGATCGCGTATGCTGTCTACGTCCGGCAGAAGGGTGCGGCTCTACTACATAAGGTGTGCGTGGTGGAGGCGTTTCGCCGACAAGGCGCCGGGAAGAGGCTAATGGATTACATTCGACTTCGTCTCCAAAGGGAAGGGTGTCAGTATATCCAGTTGTGGGTGGATAAGGCCAGGGAACCTGCGCGCGCATTGTATACTCGCAATGGGTTTCAAGAACGGGAAGAGATCCCAGATTACTATGCTCCCGGACGTACTGGCATCAGAATGGTGCTCGATCTGGAATGAACGTGGTTCTTGATCCCCTCGATGCCTGTTGGCTTCTTAAGGTTCATCCTCCTTGGAACCTTCGAGGCTTCCTGGCGCGCGAAGAAAACGACGGGAGAATTCCACTACATGACGGGGGAGGATTGCCCTGCCATTTCTATGTATTGTCGCTCCTTGAAGTATCCGAGGGGTCTGTGGAAGCAATGCGGCCCCCTTGCAGGATCTCTGCATTCACGACGTGAGCTCAATCGTATCAGAGGTGGGGAGGAGCTTGCCTCCTCGGAACACCCTAGTTGTGCATACTTCAGTGACATCAAGCATATCCAGGTATGGCTTCGTCGCAGGGATCGCACGTTTCGCGCTTCTCCTTGTTCGTGGCCCTTGAACACGACCACGTTGAAGGAGGGCCATATTCACTGAAGGAGTAGCTGATTCTTTCAATTTCTTTCTTCTTTGTCCCGTTTTCTCTCTTTTCATTTCTTTTTTGATGCTACTTCTCGCCATTCTGCACCCCTCGGACGTCTTTGCTGCGCCGTCATAGTCGAACTCGCGTCTACCCGGTTAGCCAACCCGGGCTCCCTTGACCTAAACAATGGTGCTCCTCGGGTTGATCGTGCTCACCATTGCGCTGGCTGTGAAAGCAGACTTGAGCGCGAACTACCCAGTGAATGCCCAATTGCCACCTGTGGCTCGAGTATCGGAACCGTTTAAGTTCGTCTTCTCCGAGGGCACATTCGGTGGCACTGACGAAAGGAAGAAGTATTCGTTGGATGATGCGCCGTCCTGGCTCCATGTGGATAGCGAAAGTCGCACCTTGTCTGGGACACCTCAATCGGATGATGTTGGGCATCCGAAATTCAACCTCCTTGCCAATTGTCCATCTGGGTCTGCGAGCATGGAAGTGACCTTGGTCGTGAGCGCAGATGAAGGCCCGAAACCTGGAAAGCCATTGCTGCCGCAACTCGAGAAAGCCGGCCCTACTTCAGCATCAGCCACCCCGACCTTTTTTGTGCGCCCTGGCGATTCTTTCTCTATCTCGTTCGACTCTGACACATTCGTCAACACGAAAAACTCCACCGTATATTACGGTACATCGCCAGAAAATTCACCCTTACCGTCTTGGATGCGCTTTGAGCCGAGCACACTCCAATTCTCTGGCACAAGCCCTCCTGGTGGCCCACAGAGCTTTACTTTCAATCTCATCGCATCGGACGTCGATGGATTCAGCACAGTAACCCTCACTTTTGAGATGGCCGTCCGTCCACATATTCTCTCGTTCAACGACACTCTGCAGACTTTCACTCCGACTAAGGGCAAAAAGTTCAACAGCCCTTCATTCCATGAGTTTTTGACCCTCGATGGCCGACATCCTACCGAGGAGGAACTGACCAATATCTCCCTGGAATCGCCCGACTGGTTGACTCTAGACAACAAGACCTTAACTCTAAGTGGCACTCCACCAGACGATGCGAGGAATGAAAATGTCACTGTCTCGGTAACAGACACCAATGAAGATGTTGCGAAATTGATCGTCAGTCTCAAATATTCGGATCTATTTGAGGATGATGTTACCGGGTGCGATGCAACCATCGGAAAGGACTTTTCGTGTGACTTGAAGCAAACGATCCTGGCGGACGAATCTGTCAGTCTTGACGTGGATATGGGCCAACAGCCGTCATGGTTACATTACGATGCAGACAACAAATCGCTGCATGGTCACGTTCCGGATGACACCAGCCCACAAAAATATATCGTCGACTTGACTGCCACCGATGGATCAAGCGAAGATACGCGGAAGTTCACCGTTGACATTGCAGAGGCCGGTCATCATGATCACAGAAATGACCAAACGGTGCAAGCTGACAGTGCAAGCGACGGTGGTAACAGTGGTGGTCCCGACCGGAGAAGATCTGGCATTATTGCTGTTGCTGTTATCGTTCCTTGCGTTGTTGTGGGTAGCATCATAGCTCTGTTCTTCTGCTGGCGCCGCAAGCGCAAGACAGCGGATTCGCACGCAGCGGGAGATCTGCCCCCAGAAAAGACACCTTCATCAGGACCCGATGCTCCTAGACCACTACCTAACTGCCAGCCATTCGAGGATACTGCGCCCGGGCCGATGCGTGAGCCCTCCCGGAGTCCGTCGCCGTCGTCGGAACCCCCGAAGCTGGAGTTGAAGCCCTTTTTCGACTCAAATACCTTTGAGAAGACGGATGCGTTGATCACTGCAGAATCGACAGCAGACAACGCAGCAGCGAATAAGGAGAATACACGTCCCCGCTCAACAGTTGAGTTCGATCTGGCTCCGGTGCAAAGCAACGAACCGGAAGAGCAGGATGCGGAATATGAAAAAGCGCCAAACCGGAACCAGCGCCCTTCCTCACAAAACAGTCCCCCAATTCGGCGGACGTCGACCCCGCAGTCGAAGAGACGCGAGCCTCTCAAACCCATCCAGGGGCGGCGGTCATTGAAACGGAATTCTGCTGCATCGTCCCGCTCCAAGAGACACTCCAAGCGTTCTAGCGGCCTCTCCGTGGCTTCGGGGCTACCTGTCCGGCTCAGCGGTGCGGGCCATGGCGCGGGTGGATTCGGATCTCCAGGGCATGGAGTGACGCGGATGTCGTGGCAGAACACACAGGCTTCCATGCAGAGTGATGAGAACGGCCTGGGCAACCTGGCACCCTTGTTCCCGCGACCCCCTCCACAGACGCGGGAGAGCCTCGAGTATTCTCGAAGGGCAAGCATTCGAGCGATGAACCGCGACAACGCGACCACCTCGGAGTCCGACTCGTTGGAGGCCTTTGTCTATACCCGCGCCAAGAGCCGAAACTCGACGAATCCCATGTTCTCGGGGCAAAGTACCCGTCGGAACTCTCCAGGCTACCGGGCCTTGGAGCGGAAGCGTAGTACGCTCAGCCGGGCAGATACCGAGTCCACAGCCAACTTCACTATCTACCAGCAAGATGACCAGCGACAGTCGATACAGGACCGGCCGTACTCGACAGCCATGTCCGCCTCGATCTACACCAATGCTGAGAACCGCCATTCGACATGGATACGACCGATGTCACACATGTCGCATGCACCACCGTCCATAGGCGGGATCCCGCAAGGCGCGAGCCAGATGAGCTTGGCCCAGCACTATCGGGACGTGATCTCGCCGTTGCCGCAGTTCAACACGCAAGCAAGTCTGAGCGCTCAAGCGCGTCAAGCGGACGACGCTGATTACTTCCAGCAGAGACCCCAACCCAACCGCCGGTCATCCTCATGTTACGATTGGCGCCCGGCAAGTTCGTTTGCGCCGGAGGAGTTGGCGATGTCGTTGGGTCCGTTACGAAAGAGTCCATCGCTGCCTCTAGACGCCCGGATGCAGCGGATGAGCAGCGTGCGGTCGACCGCAGGCGCAGACAAAGAGAATGAGCCGGCGAGCCTGTCGAGTGAGACATGGGGGACAATGAGTGCAGAGGATAGTCGGGAGTTCCCGCGGGATCAGACGGGGAGTTCGTACGCGGCGTTTCTGTAAAAAAAAATATGAGGGGATTGTTGTATGCTGGCGTCCTAGTTGATTTCTTCTGTTTGTTTTCCAAGATACCTTGTGTGCTACAACTACTGTGTACTTGTCTAGATTACAATAATGTCTTTCATACCCTATATAACCAGCACGCCTAATATTACTATTCAGTCCATGCAAGATAAGATATCACCATCCCACCATTCCCACCACCAAGCACGGGGCAGCTCGTGGTCCAAGCCTCCATATAGAAAGCAATAATACAGTCAAAGTAATAATACATGGCCTCTAGGATGCGTCCTCGACATGCACTAGTAAATATAGGTGGTATAGTAGTAGTATAGAGTATGGCAGCCTGGGAATTCAGGCTGTCGTCGCGGGGTCAGGTGACCCTGTCACGAATTTCGTCATGTTCAGCAAAAGGCGACCAGAAGACCAGGAAAAACTCTGACGGGCATTCAAAGAGTGAGAATACGATGAGAGTCATCAATTAATCTACTTTCTTCCCTGCATTTCTCTTCTCTTGAATCCTAATTCAATCTTCCTATCGACTATTTTGTTTGTTCCCGCTCGCCGCTCCGTCTTCGTCGCCCTTTCATCCTCTTCATCCTCTTCATCCTCTTCTTCCTCTTCTCTCTCTCTCTCTCTCTCTCTTCTTCCTCCACACTACTGCTATCTTCACTTTCTCGTTCTGCTTTTGTTTCTTCATTAAGCTTTATTTCCTCGACTCCTTCTTCTCCTTCGTCCTCTTTCTCATCTCCTCCTTACGGTCTCCCCCCAAAACCTGCTTGTCTGACGGTTTGCCTTCCCTCGAACAGCAGCACCAGCGTTAATTGATATCCGGCCGTGAATCATGGGTCAGACTTTATCAGAGCCAATTACGGAGAAGGTGCGTTTGTGGTTTTCTTGTCTCTTCTGGTCTTGCTGGTGTTTATCGTTTTGTGGCCCTGTTCGAATTTTTCCTTTCGACCTTGCTTCGGCGGCCTCACCCCACATTGCAATCGTTGATGCAATTTCCAACGCGGTCTCCGCTGGATGACGCCCAACCGGCTGTGATTCCTGTTGGGTTTGGTTGGTTTGGCCGTTGATGAACGGGAATTGTGTCGCTTTTTTCTTGCCTTTCTTTTTTAACTTGGTTGCCTCGGGACTTTCCCTGTCCCTGCCAAACTGCCCCTCGTGCCCATTTCCCACTCAACTCGGTCATCACGCACACACCCAAGGTCTTGTGCCGTCTTCTTCATGAAGGCCCCAGGAAGATGGTATATCGGGTTGCATGTGTCCAAGTGCAAATATTCTCTCTCCATTTTTCAACGCTATCCGCTATCACGCATTCTCCCCCTTGAAGAATCGGCTAACAATGGTCTTTGTCTAGAATTCCACCCAAGGTCAAGATGAATGCTGTATCTACGGTGTTTCGGCCATGCAGGGCTGGCGAATCAGCATGGAGGACGCCCATGCCGCCGTTCTAGATCTCCAGGCGAAATACTCGGAAAATGCTACCAACGAACCGACCGATCCCGCCAAACGACTGGCCTTTTTTGGTGTATATGATGGTCATGGTGGAGATAAAGTGGCTTTATTCGCGGGGGATACCGTGCACCAGATTGTCGCAAAACAAGAATCGTTCGCCAAAGGTGACGTGGAACAAGCATTGAAGGACGGCTTCTTGGCTACGGATCGGGCGATCTTGGAAGGTTCGTGTGGCCCCACGGCGGTGGCCGGCAAATTCCGTACTCTTCTATGCGCCTAACGACTGACCTCCCAATTAGATCCGAAATATGAATTGGAAGTGTCCGGTTGCACAGCTGCAGTCAGCATCATCTCGAAGCATAAGATTTGGGTGGTATGTACTGTCGCGCCAACATCGACGGGAGGGGAATTTCATCCTGACAGATCGAACTGGTTTGATTTACTGACGCATGACTGGGAATAGGCCAATGCAGGTGACTCGCGCTCTGTTTTGGGTGTCAAGGGCCGCGCAAAGCCCCTATCGTTTGATCATAAGCCACAGAACGAAGGTTCGTGGCTGGATATTCTGATTTCCTCCTACACCTCCTCCTGCCTAAGGTCTAATTTTTTATTTTTTATTTTTTTATTTTTTTCTGATTCGTGGATTTGAACTATAGGCGAGAAGGCTCGTATCAGCGCTGCAGGTGGTTTCGTCGACTTTGGCCGTGTCAACGGCAATCTGGCCTTATCTCGGGCCCTTGGCGACTTCGAATTCAAGAGGAGTGCCGAATTGTCTCCGGAACAGCAAATCGTGACCGCTTACCCCGACGTGACTGTCCATGAACTCAGCGATGATGATGAGTTTCTGGTAATTGCATGCGATGGTACGTTCGACTCATTGCCTAAAAGAGATTTCAACCGCCTGTTCATTGTCTAATCCATCCATTTCTTCCCTTCTCCTATAGGTATCTGGGATGTTCAGTCTTCTCAGTCCGTGGTAGAGTTTGTCAGGAGGGGTATTGCCGCGAAGCAGGATCTCCATTACATCTGTGAAAATATGATGAACAACTGCCTGGCTTCGGGCAGTGAGACCGGTGGTGTCGGATGTGACAACATGACAATGGTCATTGTCGGCCTTTTGAACGGGAGGTCCAAGGAAGAGTGGTACGACCAGATCGCAGAGCGGGTTGCGAAAGGTGACGGCCCTTGCGCACCACCCGACTACGGCAAGTCTCACGAGGAACCCGCGGCCTCTCCAACCCTGAACTAAACTGACGGGACAGCAGCTGAATTCCGGGACCGTGGACACCACCCTAGCGGCCGATTTGCGGAGGCTTCGGACGATTATGATGTGGATTTGGACCGATCCCGTGAGTTTGGGGTCCGTTCCGGCCGGATCATCTTGCTTGGCGATGGAACCGAAGTGATCCCCGACCAGAGCGAGGATGAACCGTTTGACCAGTCCGAGGAGGAGAAGGAGGAGCCTTCTACGACCACTCAAGAGCAAGTTGGATCGTCCAACACGACCCGAAATGACCGTGAGGGGACTCCTGGGCCGCAAACGAAGAATGAAAATGGCACACCCTCGTCGGCCAATATATCTGAATCTCCTGCTTCTACAGCGACAGCTGACCGGAATAACGATGATATCAGCAGCGACAAGGAGGGCCAGAAGTCCGGATCTTCGTAGTCGATCTTGTTTTGGCCTCCCGTCTTTTTTGCTTCTAACCTCTTCTCCCCACCCCCCCGATATCAATTGTGGTGTTACGACTCCTGGCTTTTTCTACTTTTCCCGTTGCCCTCTTTAACTACTCTTTTCTACTCCACGCTACGTGTGCCCTTATCAGTTTCCCTTCTTCTTTACAATAGCTCCCTTATGTGAACTCACGTGATAGTGGCAGCGACGGAACCGGCGGGGGAGTTCTCTTCTTCTTTTCTGTTTAGTGTTTTTTTATTATCTGTGGCTTGCTTGGTCTCGTGCTGATATTATTTCCCATCTCTTTTAAACAATGGAGACAAGACCAAGGGAGGCAATTTCATTTCCTTTTTTTTCTATAAGATAGCGAGGGTCCCCCAAGGAGGGCCTCAACGAGAGTACGTCTGTGTTTATGCCCTGATACAAGATACCGCAGAAAACGTGATAATTCAAGACATGTTCCTTCTAGTCAGTAGGATACTCCGCCGTAGAGTAACTAACCAGAGAGTGATAGCAGGATGACAAGCGCATCTGATCACCTGATCTCCGTCCCGTGACGCGTGCTTCCTAATCCGGCATGGCCGTAGGGTACGGTAAGATCGCCCCACCGGTCCCACCGGGCTATCACGTGGATGCAAATCCGGATGGGAAAATCCGGATGGGAAAATACGAGCAGAAACACAGCGACAAATGCTCAAGCGGAGTGTCTTAATGCAGGGAAAGAGTGCGTGAATACAGAGTAAAGTACGGGGCATTCATACAAATGTATGTATAAAAGTCCATGAGAGAAAAAGAAAAAAAAAAAAAAAAAGAAGAAGTTAATCATAGTTGATAAAAAAAAACTAGTTGGTTAGTTAACACCTGACTAAGTCCCAGACGGATTCCTCCTGCTAATCAGTCCAAAAAGGGTCCGCTCCCGCTGCCCCCCTTAAAGTTGGGCCTAAGGCCGTCAACAGCAACATCGTCATTCCATCTTTTTCTTCTTCTCTCTCTCTCTCTCTCCCCCATCCCCCAGATTCCAATTATCTCCTTTTTGTCTGCGGAGTAATCACTCCGTACATATCCATTCCATTCCTTCTTCTCTCATTTCTTCAAGCGAAGCCGTAATCCGTCCTGCCTTTAAATTGACACCTCGATCCATCTGGACACGAAACACCGCCCTCCCTCTCTCTCCCCGTCTGACCAGGCCACCATGTCCTCCTCCCCGACCTCCGCTGGTAAACGCAAGCGCAGCACTTCGCAGAGTCTCTCTGTCCAGGCCCCCAAATCCAACCCCTCTTTACCGAGTACGGATCTCCTGCAGCCTTCGTCGCGCGATGCATCCGGAGAGGACGGCGGCGACGAGTCCGCCGGATCCGGCGTTCCCTCCCCCGATACCCACCAGCTCAAGAACCAGCCTTCCTCGACCAGTTCAGTGCCAGCTCTTAAGCGGGCGCGCACTTCCAATGGTACCACGGATCAAGCGACCGTCAGCGAGGATCCGGGTGAGCCTTCTGAGACGACCGTGCCGAGCAGCGATATTGAGAGTAGGAATGGGCATGGGAACAGGAAGGAGATGAAGCCGCCGGAGCGGGGAGGTTTGATGGATCCGGTTGGTTATCATACAAACCCGCCTCCGGTTGGGCGGCCGGTCCGGGTTTATGCGGATGGTGTTTTTGATTTGTTTCATATGGGGTATGCTTCTATTGTTAATTACTACTTTACTGTTTGGGTCATTTTGGTGCTGATATACGTCCAGTCACATGCGACAGCTTGAACAGGCCAAGAAAGCGTTTCCGGACGTGCATCTCATCGTCGGTGTTACGGGTGATAAGGAAACTCATGATCGAAAGGGTTTGACCGTCCTGAGTGGTGCAGAGCGCGCAGAGACCATCCGTCACTGCAAGTGGGTGGATGAGGTGCTTCCCAACTGCCCGTGGATTGTGACGCCGGCATTCATCGACGAGCATCGCATCGATTACGTGGCACATGATGATCTTCCGTATGGTGCGGACGAGGGTGATGACATCTATGCTCCGATCAAGGCTCAAGGAAAGTTCCTGGTCACACAGAGGACGGAGGGCGTTAGCACAACAGGTGTCATTACTAGGTATGTACCAAGATATTTTGTTAAAACTGGAGCTGGGCGCCTGGCTAACTAGACTAGAATTGTCCGCGACTACGACCAGTACATTTCTCGCCAATTCCAGCGCGGTGCTTCGAGACAGGAATTAAATGTGTCATGGCTCAAGAAGAACGAGTTGGAAGTCAAGCGACATGTGTCTGAAATTCGGGACAACATCCGATACAACTGGACCTCGACGGGCCAGGAATTGACCCGCGAACTGCGCCAGCTTTGGAACAGCCGGCCGGGCAGCCCAGCACCCAGTGCTAGAAACAGCATGGACCTGGGTAGCACTCGCGGTGTCTCCAGCCCAACGGGCCAGAAGACTCATTTGTCGCGGGTAGAATCCATCAGTCGGCCAGAGAGCCCCATGGGGAATGGACGCAACGAGGATTTCGCGACGGGATACAGTTTGGGCTTGATTGGGGGCGTACGAGCATGGGTGAGTGACCTTTTTCTCGGACCCCTGCCGGTTCTATTCGGGGCGATCTTACTAATCAGGCATACCAGATGATGCGTACTCGTCGATCCCTGATGGAACAGCCCAGTCAGCCTCAATCGCCACTGAGCGAAGAAGAACACGAAGCCGACCCGGAGTCTCGCAACCGCCATACAGAAACACAGGCTAACACGACGACCAATGCGGCGCATACCACCTCATAATGGAATCCGGCATAGGTTAGACATTGCATGGAAGAATATAGGACAGGCGTGATCTGATTTTCTAAAAAAAAAAAAGACCATACAGTACGGCATCAATCAACAGGCATATAATAGATTGGTTGGTCAATTGATTGAGGTATTATCATTAAGGTAGTTAAGAGGGAATTTGGCTGTGCGATACTGGGACTGCCTAATGATAGTGATTTTAGTGCATAATAAACTCGATAGTATCTATGTACAGGACGCCGGCGCTCTCCTGCCGTTTACCCAGGGGATGCCACCCGCCTAGATCAGCGGAAATAGGGTTCGGTCGTGTAGTGTTCCCGACTGCAAATCCCAAAGTCCACCTGGCATGGGCCAATAGTCATAAAGTTGATTCACACAGGACTGCAGTATAGCTATACATCCGGGAAAAAGAATCATCGTCCATGACACAGCGGGCTTCCTCTTGAAGATCCTTTAGCCAAAGTGTCATTTTTCCAGTCATGTCAATTATGTCTCTGGGAACTTGATCTTCACCATCTTCCACTCGTCGATAGTATTTCCTATTTCTGAAAAGAGAACTTACAACAGGTTCGAATCCGGACGCGAGCATCATCTAGAAGTTTGGCGGCTCGAGCTTTGGAGGGAGCCATCTCTAGCTTATTGACTATTGTACGACCTTACGGTGCTGGTTTAGGAAAAGAATTAGGGCTACCACACGACCTCGGACTAACTATAGTCCGATATTGATTGGGATGGCGTGTTAATCAGACCTCCCATTCTCTCTTGCCCTAGAACAGAATAGGTGATCACAAAGTACTTGTAGGGCAGGCCATACTGCTGTCTTGTCTTGTACCCGCCATCAACCCCAACCACGTCGAGTCAGATCAGAATCCACGCAGTCACTTGAGATACTTGTCCTGGCTTGGAGTTAGCTAGCCATAGACGCTCACTGATACCGCAACCACTCACATTCTGCTGCGCAGTATTACTGTATTATACCTCTTGGATACGAATTACCCACTGGAGAAGCGGGGGCGTGCGCTGTTTTCTGCACGTTGACGTACTACGCTACTGCAAGTTGGATACAGGTGCACGAGTAATAAATATGCATGAGTGCATGTAGAGCACTGGGTATGCTCTGCTCCGGCCACAGCGTGATAGATGCATGGGTTTGGTTAGTATTAGTGTTGGGTACAGATATGAATGGTTTTACTATATAGTTCTATTATCTGTCGTCGCATGTCTCCTGTCTACTTCCTTCACTCTGTAGAGTCCTCTGTACTCCTGTTGCTACCACGACTTAGGGCAAACTAGGTCTCGGGAGGTCCCGCTGCCGATCGGGGCTTTTCGGCATGACCGCTTACTTACTCTGGACTGTCCTGCAGCTTACGGTACGGTATGAGAAACATCACATGATCATGTCTGGTGCAGTTGTTTAATACTATGCATGAACCAGCAGGTTTCTTTTTAAGATTCCTCGTCCTGCTGACCCGGCGCTTCAGGCGCATCGTGATCATTCTCATGATCAGCCTTCTCCTCCCCCTCGCGCGCCACAGCCACATAGATCGCACTCGCCAGAATCAACGCCGACCCCGCCCAACTCATGGGAGATAACGTATTCCCCCAGATGACCTTATCGTACAGCAATGCGAACAGCATCTGCGTATACACCATAGATGTGGCGCGGTTACCGGACGACGATGCCGAAGCAGATGACCCGTCCTCAGACGGCGGCACGTACGCCAGCCCCGCGGTGAGAAGAAACTGCAGCAAGAACCCGCAGACGCCAAGGCCGACGAGTAGAGTCCATTCGAAGGCCGTGGCGGGGGTTTTGAAGTCCACGGAGGGCAAGACCAGCATGGCAATGGCCGAGATCACCATGGAGTAGGCGGAGAAGTACGTGACCGAGACGAGCGCGTGGGCGCGCTTCCCGATCATGCGGACGGTGGTGTATGCGCAGGTGGCGCCCAGCACGCCGACGAGGGCCACGAGGATCGCGATCAGATGCTGGAGGTCGTCTCCGTCTCCGTCTTCGTCTCCGCCTCCTAATTTGAAGGAAAACGGCTGCGCGATCAACACCACCCCGCCGAGCGATACCAAGCCCGCCAGCTGCTGCTTCCAGGTAAAGGTCTCATGAGGCACAAACAACGACATGGCATAGCAGGTCAGGATTGGCGCTAGGAAAGTGAGCACCGTTGCTTCGGATAACTCCAGATACTTGACCGAGTAGTAAAGACCGAAGACGCCAAAGAAACCGCCCACGGCGCGTAGTGTGAGGAGACCCAGGACTCCTCGCCGGCCTAGTGGATCGGGGACGCGGGCCCATAGCATGTAGAGGTAACTGACGACGACGGTGATGGACATGCGTGCGAAAAGGATCTAGTTATCCGGAAGTACTCTCATGTCAGTATGACAGGACTGGGAAAAGCAGTAATAGCAGGAGGGTGAAATGTACCTGAAAGGGATCCATGCCCTCACCATTCGACCCATTCATCTCCAAATACTTGGTCATAACATTCATATTGGCTCCAAAGAACTGCGACACGGTCACCAAGATCATGCCTTTACCCTGCAGCCAGAACGACTCGGCTTTGGCTCGCCATTGGGACCAGTGCGATGGTGGTGGTGGTGGTGGTGGTGGTGGAGGATCTTCACCGTCTAAATCGGACGAAGTGCTGGACGAGTACGAACGGAGTAATGGAGTATGAGACCCGTCGTGCTGGTATGCGACATACCGTCCATGACCAGGAGCGGACGCCATGATTTGTTCGAATTGTAGAAATGGTTGAAGACGAGAAGTGAAAAGATTTCAGCTCGGGGAATTTAGCGCGCGGAGACGCTCACATGGTGGTATAAAAAGGTCTATGTACATCTATGCAGGGCTTACTGTTCCTCGGCCCTAACCAGGGACACTGGAAAAAAAGCTATACGAATGTAAACAAGTCGCCTCCTCGGTCCCGCAACATATTCCCAACCCGCTGCGTTCCTACAATCCGCTCCAGCTTCATCGCATCCCACTTCGAGAAGATCGCTCGCACGCCCCGTTCAGCATTCTCAACCACGCCCGTCGGATCCATGCCCAGGAACCCGACAATCTCTTTCCAGAAGATGGGGTTCTCAGGGACCCCGTACATGATGATGCGCTTGACGCCACGGATCTGGAACCGCCGGAAATGGTGCACCCGCTCCGTGTACAGCAGCACCGAGTGTCGACCAGACATGAAATGCGATCGAGCCCGCGCCGACTCCCGGCTGTCGGTGTATTCAGAGACCGCACCAAACGAGACGTTCATGGTCTGCGCAGACGTCGCGAAGTGATTGCGCACGCGCACGAAATCCAGGTACGACGGGATGAAGACCAACGTGCCCTCAGCTGCAGGATTCTTGCCGCGGCCGATCTCCTTGACCAGCGAGGACAGTACGGTGGTCGTGAAGTGCTTGAAGCGCGCATCGGGGTCTTTGGCTGGCGTGAGACAGTCAAACCGTGCAAATGTTTGCTTGGGCGACACCGGTAGCGGGGCTTCGGATATCGCGCCTGCGTACACCGGAGTCGCTTTGACTTTGCCCGCGACGTTTTGCATGTGCGATGTGAAGATCGAATGGATCTCCGGTGTCACGTACGACGAAGCGACCACTATCTGCCGGACGTGCTGCGCCTGGTCGTCCAGGTACCACGACCGGACGCGGCTAAAGTCACATCCGTGCGCCTGTTTCGGCTGCTGGTTGAGTTGTTGTAGGACGTAGTCGACATGGTCCCAGTTCTGCATCTGTAGTGCATCTGCATGGTCGACAATCACTACTTCGACCGAGGACAAATAATCATGGTCCCGCTTCTTTGCACTGTGGATTGGACCGTTAGTTAAACAATAGATCAACATTTTAACCGTGTTTGCGGGCGCCACTTACTCTGCTTGGTCCATAATCGTCCGCAGCCCAAGCGGACTGGCCAGAATCATATCCGAATTGTAGAACTTCGCAAAGTACTTGATCGTCTTTCGAGTAAATTTGAGCCCCAGCCGGAACATATCATCATCATTTCCACCGAATAAGGCCTGGAAATCCTCGGGCTTATTCTCCCAGCCCTGATCCTTGGGCCCGGAGAACATGTCTAGGAACCGTTTCTTGTTCTCCTGCTGCTCTGGTTGATAAAACTTGGTGATTGATTCAAGTACCCGCACGCAGGCCTGTCTTGTCGGCAGGAGATAGAGCACCTTGGGTCTCGTAAACCCTTGGTCCCGAAGGTCGAGGTCGGCATCCGGCTCTCTAGCATTGCGAGCGTTGTTCTTCAACACGCGGTCCCGGGTTTTGATTACATGGTTAACAGCGTGGAGGGACAGAAGGTCCTGCAAATGTCCAGCGTTTGGGGGGGTTCTGGCGCCGTACAAAACGTCTTGGTAGTCGAAGATGTATGGGGCAAGATGTTGGACGTGCTCTTCAATGTTTAGAATATGTTCCTTGGCCGGTGCGATCAACTTTCTCTTGAGCTGTTGAAGAGAACTATTAGTATATTACACAAAGTATTCTATGGGTGATTTCTTCTCACCTTCACATTGGTCGTGTTTTTCAACGGTGGGAGCAAGGATGCTTCGCTCTCATCCACCTTTGGGACACTGCGCGCTAGCCGTAGCCCGCCGGGGAATTCCTTCTTGGCCACAGTCCATTTACTCTGGTCTATAGCCTTGATCTTTGGAGATAGCTCACTCTCTGGGCTATTGAAGTGGGATTCGAAGGGATCGGTGGCTGCGAACGTCAGCTAGCGTCCAAAAATGAATCGACAATTTCGTATTACCATCTTCGTCGTCACTTTCGTCCTTGTCACCATCAGAACCGTCTTCAACATTCGCTTCCTCATCTTCGTCGTCTGAAGGCTCCTGTGCCTCCAGAAGGGCGTCCTCTGCTTCCGCTTCTTCCACGGTTTCGGGAACGGGTTCTTCGTCAGTTGGTTTCTCCTTGTGGTCCACCTTCCTCTTCTTCCGAGCAGGCCCCTTGGAACCGGTATTGGTCTGGAGCAACTGCAGCAATTCATTATACGGGCGATCGGTTTGCTGGTTCTCTTCTTCGCTGTCTGAGGATTCCACGTCCATAGGTTCGTCATTCTCCGGCTCATCGTCTAGCAGTTCGCCTTGGCCATTCTCTTCTTCCGAATCTGAACTAAAAAGAGTCAGTCATTTCAATCTGCTGCTGCTGCTGCTGCTTACTCTGTCTCTGCAAGTCGCGACGTCGTGAAGCCATTCCTAGGCGGGCCTCGCGAGCCTCTGCCCCGTCCCCTGCCAGGACGTCCACCCCTACGAGGAGGCGCCATTCTAATTATTCTGACAATGCAGAATAGAAATATTATTAAACAATCACTGTAGTATTAAAAACAATTGACATCAAATGCGTTGAGTGTTGGTTGCGACAGTACCTTCTTTTTTTTTTTTCCTGCGGTCTTTTTTCTCTCCTGCTTATCTTATCTTAGCGCGAAATTTCCCACACACATTTTGAGCCTCCGAAGTTCCCAAGAAAGAAAGATTCGGATCCAAAGAGATTGCTTTGTTAGTTGCGCCTCTCCACCCCAACCCTCCAAAACGAACTGTTTGAATTCTTCTCCCAGAGTGTGCGACTGAGAGAGAGAGCCGGGCATTTCGAAATCTTTCTTTAATCACCATGGCTGAAGCCGAATCCTTCCTTCATCTTGCTCGCCCTCTGGGCCCGGTGGCAGTGGGGTCTGCACCGACGACCGCCCCTCTGAATGTTGTCATCCAGCCTCAGGTATGCTAAGTCTAAGGAAAGGGGAGGGGAATTCGGAAGAAATATTGCTAACGGCTTGGACCAGGCGGTCTTCTCCATCTTGGACCATTCTCTCCGTCGCAACGCCGACCAGGAGCGTGTCATCGGAACCCTGCTAGGAACGAGGTCTGAGGATGGAACCGAAGTCGAGATTCGCAGCACCTTCGCCGTCGGACATACAGAGACCACGGACCAGGTCGAGGTGGATATGGAGTACCAGAAGCAGATGCTCGCCCTTCACCTCAAGGCCAACCCGCGGGAGGTTCTGGTCGGGTGGTACGCCACGTCGTCCGAATTGAACACCTTCTCCGCTTTGATTCAGAACTTCTACAGTGGTCAAGGTGATGGCACCTGGCCGCACCCGGCTGTGCACTTGACCGTGTCTACAGAGCCTGGGAAGGACATCGAGACCCGGGCCTACATCTCTGCCCCCGTCGGTGTGACTGCCGATAGAGCCGCCGACAGCGCTGCGTTCATTCCCGTTCCCTACGAGATCCGGTATGGCGAGGCTGAAAAGAGTGGGCTGGATGCGATTGCCAACGCCAAAGATTCAGAGAACCGGACGGCCAACATCTTCACCGATATCGAGGCTTTGGAGCGCGCTATCGAGGAGGTTCTTGGCATGATTGACCGTGTTTCGCGATACGTCGAGTCTGTCATTGATGAGGAAGCTCCTGCTTCAACAGCACTGGGCCAGTTCCTTCTCAATGCTCTTGCATTGGCACCTAAGGTGGAGCCTGCTGATATTGAACGGGACTTGTACGTACTATTCTTCATACTCGGTTTGATGGTGATTTGCTAACAGGGTTATCCTACAGCAACAACCACATTCAGGATGTCCTGGTGGTGTCCTACCTGGCCAACACCATCCGCACCCAGATGGATCTCTCCAACCGGTTAGCCACTGCTCAGCTCACCCTGGGCGGTGGCGAGGGTTCTGGGGAGTCCGGTCAACAACGCGGCAACCAACGAGGCGGCAAAGGAAACCGTGGAGGGCATGGAGGGCATGGAGGGCATGGAGGGCAGCAGCGGACTCAAGAACGCGGTGGTGAAGAGGCTCGCGCATAAAGAGAGGAATGATGATGATGATGATGAAGTTAGCATGTGAAGATACTTTCTTTTCCTTTCTTCCTTTTCTTCCCCGCCTTCTTCCTGGTTGATTCTGGTTTCTGTTTGTTTCCTTCTTCACGTTCGGGTATTTTGTTATTTTATCCCCAAGGTATCTCTTCTATTCTTTGGCATGGGGCATCTTGCTGCCGGGGAGCAGCACAAAGTCCTAAAAACAAAAAAGGAAATTGAAAAGAACATGGCGTATGGGAGTCATCTGGCATTGATCAGATCGAGGAAGAAAGGGTATTAGATCAAAAAAATAAAGGGGGGAAATGAGGTGTGTACAGTGAGGGTTGCTGGAAAGGCCATTACGAGTGTAGACCTAAGCAGTTCAAATTTATGTCCAGAGGGCGACATGTCAGTTATGATTCAACGGATATACTTAAGGGTCTACAACGTCTTATGTAGCAGTTTCATTCTGGTACTCTGCAGCAACGTTCTCTCATTTCAAGCTAATATACCGAATTAACCAGGATCAAATAACTTTGCATAACGCCTTTCCCATGCAGAAGATGATATCCCCAGAAACCGAACTGACTGTATTTCTTTTGGCCTCCATGAATACGCTCAGGTAGTTCAAGACTGCGCTTTTCCGGGTTGCCACGCGCTCAGTAGCTAGGTCTGAGCTATTCCAGCGGGCAGGGTTCAGAATGCTGTTTGTATGTCCTGCAGAATTCCCGTCAGAGCGGATTGTGCCAGTGATGGATCCTCTAGCTTTTTGCTTCTTCAATCCACGGGCTTGCTTAGACAGTAAGTTCAACGAGCAGAAGCTTTCCAAATATAGAAGCAAGTGCGTAGCTCGATGATCAGGTTTCTTCAGATGATAGTAGAATGACTATATTATTGCCGCCTCAACCAGGAGAACCAGCAGCAGTAAGTGGACAGTGCGAAATGGAAACGTTGAAGGGAAGGGAAAAGGACAACCGAAGGCAAAACGAGCAGAAATCGATGAACAGATGCGAGGGTGTGCGAGAAGCTGAACCCACGCCTGCACCTACACATCCATCCCCTTTTTACCCGCATCCTTCAGGTTAGCAACCTGATCATCATTTGATCGAACGCCTTGCGCGCCTCCTTCAGCTCTCTCTCCATGCGCAACAGTTCCTGTACACGACCGAGCTTATTGGGGTCGCGACGGAGCGCGAAACGGAAATCATCCACCTTGATTTTCTGACGTCGGGAATAGGTGGCGTACTGCGCTGCGCCGTGGCACATTTCGAGGATGAAATCGGTGACGATTTCGTCGAGAACGCGAACGGTTTCAGGGAGGGGTTCAGAAGGGAAGGATGGATGAGGGCTCGGGTCTCCATAAGCGAGAAGGAGGAGACGGACTTTGATACATAGTTAGTACGTCGTCGTCTCTTTTTTAAATGATATACTTGAATGCGATTACATACGCTCTGACGGAAAGTTCATCTGGCCCTTGTGCCGCGCGACACGAGCTCTGGGTTCCGCCATCTTCTTCGTCCTCTTGTTTGTTTTCGTATTATCAAACTTAGCTGGTTTGTAGCACGGTTCGTACCCGGCTCGAATCAGGTCTGCTTCCTGGGAATTGAACGGCCACGGAGAAGTTAGCCCACCGGGGGCGAGGCCAGTTGAAAATGAACTGGGACTGCAGTGCTGTTGCTGCTGTTGTTGCTGAGACGGACCACTCGGGAGCAACGCTCGCTGCCACGGTAAACGAGAGGAAGCGATAGGAGCAGCGACAGGTCGTGTCTGGAGATGGTTAGCGGTATAGTCGGCGGAGCTGCTGTTGCGCGCGCCGGGGAAGTGGGCTGGGCGGTGACTAGAGCGGTAAGATGGACTCGTTTGGGCGGCAGAATATGGAGAATAACGACACTCCGCGCCAGCAGCGTCACGATCCCGCGATAACAGTTCGCCAGAGTTGCCTGCGCCAGAGTCGAAATCAGAGTGGTATTCGACCCGATCCATCTCGTTGTCGCTGCTATATTTCATTCGGGGGTTTGGGAATAAGAAGAGCGGAGAACAAGAAAGGAAAAGAGGAAGGACTGAGAGGATCCAAATACCACCAAGATGGTAAGTGAATATATGGCCTAATCAAACGAAATCATAGGCAGCAAAGGAAGACAACACTAAGGATCCCTCTCGCTATAGTCTGCGCTTTTCAATTTCCAATCCCTCCTTGTGGTTATCCTGCTCATCATCTGTACGAGCACCTATGCCCACTCCATCATGCCTGGAATCATGGACCGCAATCAGAATGGGTATGAAACTCGTTTGCCTCTGCCCTGATTCCTTTGTTGTGAAAGCCGTGGACTTATATCTCGCCTCTCTGTTTAGGGTCTTTGGGATATTTTGGAAATGTGCTCGAGTCGGGGAACGCCTTAGTCCCTACGTCAGTATCTGCTGTATTTTGATGGCTGTGAGTTGCTCCAAAATCCCTAATAGTATATCTTACCTGCTGAATGTGGATTCTTTGCTGTTGGTTGAATTACTGCTGGGCAATAGGCTAATAGATGTCTCTAGGTCTCTATCTTCTTCGGTGGTTAGACTAGCTACTTAGACAGTATTAAAAAACCATTTCATGCAGGGATATTATCATGACCATCATTTCTACTGTACATGCACAGAAGCGTATTTTACAGGTAATAAGAAATGTCTAATGTTGAAACACAATGCAATGCTTCCATTCATTCCCCGTTGACACTCGATGCAAATGCAAAGAGTCATAGCAGAGGGGGAAAGCAAAAACAAAAGAAAAAGGGTATCTCATGTTGACGAGAGTGCTTTGGCTTGATCCTCAGCCTTGTCTTCAGCTCCCCATTTGGCTCTCTTTCTCTCTCTTTCTCTCTTCCAGACGTCGTAGCCCTTGAATAAGTAATTCCTCATCCTCTTCCCGAGCCTGGGTTCGCGCTCCTGATTCCCCATTTACGATCTCCTTTTCTTCTTCAGCTTGATCAAACTCCTCCATAATCTTCCAGAGTCGTTCTTGGTTATGGAGGTAGCTTAGGCTTTTCACTGTATAGTCATCAATCTGAAAGCCGTGGGCCTCCATTGTGCGAATCGCTTCGGCCGTCTCGTAGATTCTTTGGGAATTCGCATAGCCGTTGACTATAGTATTCCAAGAAACCTGATTGAACTCGATATTGTGCTTGTCCATCATCTCCCTGATTTTCTCCGCGGCATACGGTTGTTTATTCCAGAAGAATGTGCTCATAATAATTGTCCATGTCCGGTTGCCCGGTTTCACGTGTTTCACGTATTTCGCATATCCACCGATCCTCCTGGGATCTCGGAGCTTGATCTTTTCGGGTGATCGCATCATGTCTTCGAGGATCCGTACCGACAGTCGTAAACTATGAGGGTATGACCGCAATGCGACAAGGAATTCATTATATGTATGATCGGTTGCTGCCAGCGGAGCAATGATTGGGTGACCTCGCAGCACAAGCGACCGATACTGTGCATAAATACGTTCAATATTCGTGGAGCGCCGCTGCAAGCGAAAGAAAGTAGCTACCACAATATATAAAGCCATCAAGGAGGGCCGATTGTTGGCACACTCTCTCGCCGGCTTATACTCAGGTGACAGAATGAACAACTCCTTTAAAGGGGTGATATCGTACAGCCGCGTATAGATATCCAGCATATCGAAGAAGACGTTGTTGCTTTCAGCAGTGTTACCCTTTCTCTTCACCGTGAGGGCAAAGTGGGCGTGCATAATCTTGCTCGTGACGTACGGATTGTCGCGGATTTCCGGATAGCGATTGACCTCGTTAATTAATATCTCAACATGTTCAAGGTCAGCGCAAGCAACGGCATTCGTAAGCGCTATGCTGTATGTATACGCATCCAGCGGAAAGTTTTGGCCTCTGATAAACTTCAGAACGTCACGTCCTAACTGTGGATCGCCTGTTTTGGCTGCGTTGTGCAAGACAACATTCATCATGGTTCTGTCAGGACGTACTCCCATCTCCAGAAGCTTTGGAAGAAGGCGAAAATTGCGCCCGTCTGGTCCGTCCTCCACAGCATCAAGCGTTAGAAGCTTAGCGCAATGAAGCCTCGCATCTCGGCGAGTCAACGGGTAATTGATGTGAGTGAGCCACTTGAAGGCCTCTAGCGCCCGATCCGCATCCCCGAACTCGATAAAACGCATGACGATACCCATAAGCCAGCGAGGTCCTATATAGTACTCTCGCTCTTTGAGAAGCTGCAAGGCATAGCAAAGCCCTTCATAATCAGTCCTCCTCGTGTAGACACGAACAGCCGACTGCGGTGTGTTGACAATTGGCCAATCCCTGGGAGTCAGACACTTCTGTACTACCGAGGCGTAGGACAAACCGTCGAAGTCCATCTGACGAAAGCGCCAACTGAAAAAACGCTCAAATACCCAAAAGCATTCTGCGACCATGCTACAATTTGGCTTGTATTTCCTCGGCACAGTGGCAAGCAGGAACCCTGGAAGGCGATATGGCACACACTGGAGTACCCAGAGTGCTAGATATTGCCACAATTCAACTCTTTTGTCCCTTCCCAGGCGCTGCCATTCGTCTTGAAAAGCATCAATGTCATTGGCTCGCAACGAGCGAACTAGATACGCTGCGTCCGGGAGGTATGGAAGGAATGGCTTGATTGCTGCCTGTCTTCTATCCCCTGCTCGTAGCCTTTCGACCAATTGGTCAAGTGACCTCTCCCACAATATCTGATGCTTCTCGTCCATATACAATGATGTCGCTCTTATGGCAACATCATAATACAAGACCCTTGGACGAAGAAAGGTTTGCAGTTCTTTCGTGTCTTGATTAACCTGGTGCACAGCCCGAGAAGTGAATTTTGGAGGAAGGTTGTGTATGTTCTTGAGCTTTCCTATCACTGTGGACGGTATAAGTTTTGGCGAAACCCGTGGCCCGTTTTTGTCGTCTCGGTCGTCTAATTCCCTAGGAAATTCTGAATCTAGGTCCATCTCGGAATCATCATCCAATTCGTAAATATCTTCGTTTCCAATGTAGTCATCTGAACTCTCCGAATTGTCGACTTTAAGAGTTGGGGCAACGTTTGTCTGGGCATCATTGTCTGGAGCGGCGGAGGCCTCGAGATTGTTGTCCACACGCCTCACTCCAAAAGGCCTGGAATTGGTGTACTGGGCATCTTCGACCACGAATCTCGCAGTTTGCGTGGGTGTTCGCAAAAGATGCCAACCCCCATAGCGTATTCTGTGTTGCGGAGCACAGAACTGCAACCCGGTGCCGAAGCGGGAACGGAGGAAAAGATGCAGACGCAGTGACATTCAGGCATTCGAGACCGTATGCATTGGGGACTTATGCGCAATATCCCGGAATCAAGTCATCCAAGCGGTATGGTCGTAGATAACGTATGTAGTGTGTCTTTCTGTCTCAGCGTAATAGTGTAGTTCGTCGTGACGGACTTTCTGTGGGAAGAATAAGTTTTGTCCGCCGGGACTGTGGCTAGTGACCGTCTCCAAGTGTGGCGCAGTACCCCGATAGTCCCATGTGGAATTATCGCTGGAGAACCTTGTCACTATACTAACTATCTAACGGTCGTCAAAAGACTCACAAAGAGCTCTCCTGGGGCTGGAGAAATCTTATATTTCTCAACGCGACTTTTCTCTTCAAACAACTTCTAATTTTCGATTATCCTTTCCACCATGTCCTCGAACCACGCCTCTCTTGACGCCGCGGCCACGGAGCGCAAAGCACGTCTTGCGAAGCTCGCAGCATTGAAACGAAAGCAACCAGAACCAGAAACCTTGACTGAAGCTCGAGCCGGCGATGATGAAATGGTTGATGCAGCCCCAGACGTCACAACGACATATATCTCCGGACGGAATTACGACCCAGAGACTCGCGGTCCCAAGCTGGGGTTTGAACAGGCCCCAACAGATGGGCAGATAACCCTGGAAGAACAAGCCGCTGAAATCGCCAAAGCCACCGCAGAACAGGCGAAAAAGGATGAGGAGGCGGATCGACCGATCGACCTCTTTCAGCTGCAACCGAAGAAGCCCAATTGGGACTTGAGGCGGGATCTGGATGAGAAGATGAAAGTTCTGAATGTACGGACGGATAATGCCATTGCGAAGCTCGTACGGCAACGGATAGGGAATGCGCAACGCACAGCCAGGGAACAGGGTGTGGAATCGAATGGAGAGGAGTCAGGAGAGGCGGTAGGGATTGAGGGAGAGATGTTGGTTGAGGGCATCCACGTTCGCGAGAGGGAAGAAGAGGACGAGATGGCTTGATATGATACCCTTGATTGAAAATGGCTTACGGGGTGATTTTCAGCTCCCATTATTCTACTATCATGACTTTCCATAAATTTCTTATGGGCGCTTATACACACTTGGCCTGTATTTAAAAAACATAAGGGACCCCGAAACGAGGCAGGGGCGTTGAGGTGTTCGGTTTTCTCTTCAATTGCTTGCATATGAATTATATTTGATTCATCCCAATGAATGTATAATACAATTTCATCACGGTCACGAGCCAGCTCAAGCCAACATTAATATTAAAAGAGGTTCACCTGCCCACATTCATAGCCTGAGTTAAAGCAAGACGCTTGCTGAAGGGACTCAGGCTGCGTTCCCTGGGAGGTTGAGGGGCGGGATTTCCAGGGTTGTGTCTTGGTCGTCCGCTATGACTAGTATGCGATGGTTCGAGAGAAGACATATTCTCCCTAGAACGTCTCCTGTAGTGATTCTGTTCACGCATTGCGTCTGGTGTCATGGAGCGTCGCCCTCTGGCAATCTCACCACGGTCCTTACTCCGACTTTGAGATCTATATCTCCGACCACCATTTCGAGACAAATCCCTACGCCGACCTCGCTCGCCGGGACTAGCTTCCCGTCGCCGTCGTCGAGTATTCCGTTCACGTGTCCACTCGCGTGACCGCGAACGAGTCTCTTTCCCTGATGAGTAAGACGAGACAGAACGACCAGTTGAAGAAGCACTGTATCGCCTTTTTTTTTGACCACTGTCACGCCGAGAGGGTGAGCGAGAAGGTGACCGATTGGTGGATACGGTCGATACTGAGCTCATGGAGTGCGAGGACTCTGATCGAGCTCGTTTCGCTTGGTGGCCAGTGCCAGCAGGCGAACCAAAATCATCCTGGTCTCTTTTACGACCGCGCTCTTCTTCTCGCTTTGTTAATAATTCGTCCGCCAGGCCTTTTCTGCAAGGGATCAGCCAGACATTCGGAGTGAAAAAAAAAAAAAAAAAAGAGCCAGAAGACACGTACGTCCGTAAGAGATCATTGGGAGCATCTGAAGAGAGCTTCGGCCTCAAGTTCGGGTTCTGCATCTGTTGTGTGCGCGACGGGCGAGTCAAATATGGCCGTTCCTGGGCGGAAACATTGCACTCGTAACTATAGTGTCGTAGAGCAGAGTCAGTGATGATACCTAAGATATCGATGATTAGGCGAATACGTATCTCGTTTCAGGCATTTTTGGCACACCGTGCTCGCCGATGCTTTGGTAGGGCCTCTCAGGCTCGGAGCGTTTCGATATCGATTATTCATTGTTTATGCAAAGGAGAAACAATAGAGGTTAGTGTTAAAGCGACGTTCGTCTGCAATGCCGGACGCCCTTTTTCGCGGCATCACCCTTACCTTTCTGGGATTAGTGTGTTCCATTTTAGGCCTAGCACTTTCCATATTGGGCTTGGCGTCAGATCACATGACTGTCCAACTGGACTTACATGTTCGATGGCTCGCCTGTCATCTGCAATTGCATAGTAAAAGACAGTCTGCTAGTAGCAAGAGACTGCCGGGCTTTGTCAAATGACTTTCCGACTGAGAATTCAAGGAGAACTCTAAATTTAAGTATAGAGGCGAACTCAAGTTATACCGGTCGTATCACGTGACATAACCCAATCCTAAAAGGGTAATATGCACTACCCCGGAGTACTATCATGGGCTTGAACAAGTAATGAATACCTCTGTACTTTCAATCCCTCGTACAGTTGCCATTTTCTCTTCTACAGGTGGCAGACTCTAATGACGTAAATACCAATCTGCAGGTTCTGCAATACCTGCAACATACAGAGTACAACTACTATCCCGCAACATCCACTCCTCTACATCATCACATTTATTTACTGCTACGGTGAACTAATACCATATTAACAGTGCAGACGAAGGACCAGCTCAAATGGAAGCGCGCGTATATGGCCTGTGAGCCCTGCCGGAAACGGAAGAGAAAATGCGAAGGAGGCAACCCACGTGATACATGCAGCAGCTGGGGATATGACTGCTACTATGCAACTAGTGGCTGTCGGAATTCAAAACACAAGACCTCGATGTCTTCTGTGAAGCCCTCGTCCATTAGCCCTTTGCCCGTTGATAGTGGTGATGCCGGCGCGAAGCATAGTGGCGCCAGCAATCCGCCAGCCGCGCTTCGCAATCTCGCTGCAAATTCCGGCGCTGCGTTTGTGCGCAAACGGGTGCTAAAGGTTGACCTGGTTAATGCGCCTCGGTTGAGCCTTTTTGGGTGGAATGAGGGTGCGCAACAGCTGTCGCCGGGGTTGGTGACGGCTGCTGCCCTGCCGATTGTCGATATTATTGCTTTCGGGGATATGACGCAGCTGGCGCAGGTCTATTTCAGCAAGATCGACCCATGCTACGAACTCATTGATAGACAGCTTTTTGAGCGTCTCAATATGAGGTGACGGTCCGGTGGCCGTAGCAATATTTATGATGCTGTATTGGCCGGAATTGCGGCGCTAGGGCTGCTGTTCTCGGAGAGGACAGTCGAGCTCCATCTTGCAGAGTCTGCTCGGTTCCATCCTTGAAAGCTATAATGGATGTTCTGTACCATTCGTGGACTTTATGACTGGTTGGACGCTGCGCGTTGTCTACATGCGGATGACAGCTCCGCCATACCCCACTTAGCTTGCTAGTTCAGCCTTGATGCACCTTATTGAGGCAGCTGGCCTCTGTCGGGAATCTTCCGACGGCGTGGTACTAACCAGTGCGAAATGTGACCCGGATATTCGGCCCGTCGTCAGAAGATGTGGCCATCCTATGACCTTGGATTGTCGAGAGTGTCGTTAAAAGCCGACCTGTCTCTGCCCCCACCACCGCGGCCGGGAGACTATACAGCAGAGCTATTAGGTTTGTCGCCTCTTTCTGCTTATCTGGACCCTGAAGAAGCGCAGGATGACTGTGACTTGCACTGGTCCTTGGTACAGACCCTGGATAGGTGGATTCTCGTCTGTTGGAGGTAAGATTGTCCACCATCATTATTGCCCAGGTTGTCCTTGCAAGCATACACGCTGACATTTGGAAGTCAGAATCATGCCAGTCCACTACACGCTGAACTGCATTTGTCCAGATGTCTAGTGTCAAATCTCCCGAAAAAAATTCCGCATCTGATATCGGAGGCGGTTCGCAATTAGGATTTGAGTTCACGCTATGGAAAGCGTACCTTTCCGAATATGTCCACGCGTGGGGGAGTATTATTTGGACCACACACGGCATCCCTGGAAAGGCACTAAATATTAGAAAACTAATCGGGCATTTAATTAAACGAATTTTAAATTAAAGTTTGGGGGGTGAAACATTACCGCTCAAGGAAGTCCGTATATAAGATGCCTCTACGCGCGCGTCTGTGTTGATGTTCTGAAATCCCATCGTATTCTGCCATCATGGTGGCATTCACAAGGCTCGTCGTCGGTCTTGCTGCCCTTCTCTCTTTCCAATGCTGCCAGGCCAAAACCGTTACTCACAACTGGAACGTGACATGGACCACCGCCAACCCAGATGGTCTGTTCGATCGCAAAGTCGTGAGCATCAACGGGCAATGGCCGCTGCCCGTCGTCGAAGTCGAGAAGGGTGATCGTCTTATCGTGAACATGTACAATGGACTGGGCGACAAGAATACCTCGATCCACTGGCACGGCATGTACCAGAATGGCACGAACAACATGGACGGCCCTTCGATGGTCACCCAATGTCCCATCATTCCCGGCGAATCATATACCTACGACTTCACCGTGAACCAGAATGGTACGTACTGGTACCATTGTCATACCGACTGGTGCTATCCAGATGGCTATCGACAGGCATTGATCGTCCACGACAAGGAGTCACCCTTCAAGGA
The DNA here is from genome assembly GCA_003004485.1 of Aspergillaceae sp. MA 6039. NCBI lineage: Eukaryota > Fungi > Ascomycota > Eurotiomycetes > Eurotiales > Aspergillaceae > Aspergillaceae sp. MA 6039. The sequence continues at coordinate 6,689 of PQMF01000156.1, read as the reverse complement.
TATGTATGATGAGGAGTTGGTGGTGACCATGAGCGACTGGTATCACAACATGACTGAAGATATCAAGCCGACTTTCATTACCCCGGCCAATCCGGATGGCGACGAGCCGGTCCCTAATTCGTTTCTTTTCAACGATACGATCAACAGCAACATCACCGTCCAGCCGGGCAAGACATATCTGATCCGTCTGCTCAATATCGCCGCGTTTGTGAGCCAGTACTTCTACATCGAAGACCACACCTTCAAGGTCGTGGAGATCGACGGCATCTACACCGAACCCGCCGAGACGGACATGCTCTACCTGGGTGCTGCGCAGCGATATTCCATCCTGGTGACGACCAAGGCCACTGCAGACAAGAACTATCCCATCGTGATCGTCGCCGATGCAGACATGCTCGATTCGGTCCCAGCAAACCTCAAGCTCAACCAGACCAACTGGCTGGAATATGATGCCAATGCCCCCCATCCTCAGGCTGTGATTCCGGTCAACGACAGTACAAAACTCGACCCCTTTGATGACATGAGTCTCATTCCCTATGACCGCATGCCTCTTCTTCCCGAGCCGGATGTCACTATCAACATCACTGTCACCATGGAACAGCTCGGCAATGGCGCAGGATACGCCTTTTTCAACAACATCTCCTACGTCAAACCCAAGGTCCCAACGCTTTACACGGTTCTATCCTCGGGCGAGCTGGCCACAAACCCCTTGGTCTACGGTGAAAGCACCCATCCCTTCGTCCTCGGGCACAACCAGGTTGTGGACATCATCCTCAACAATAACGACACGGGCTCGCATTCTTTCCACATGCACGGACACGCTTTCCAGCTCATCAATCGCTTCCCGGCTTACGGTAAACACTTCTTCGACTATGAACAGGGTAGCCCGGTTACCTATGATCCGTCCAATCATACCGCCTTCCCCAGCACCCCTGCTCGAAGGGATACCTTTGTTGTTCCGCCACAGGGATACTTCGTCATCCGATTCGTAGCCGATAACCCTGGTGTTTGGATGTTCCACTGCCATGTGGATTGGCACCTGATGCAGGGGCTGGCAATAACGCTGATCGAGGCGCCGTCGCAGATTCAAGAACGCGTTTCCGTCACTGGCGAACAGTATGATGTTTGCAAGGCTGCTGGTTTGCCTTACAAGGGCAATGCAGCGGGCAATTCGAAAAACCTCCTCGACCTAACCGGGCAGAATATGCAGCAACCTTGGTTTGAAAACGATGAATTGCCATACTAGACCATAGAAGATGAAAAGTTATTGTAAATACCAATATAATACAGAGATGTTATTACTTCAGAAATGTATCCATATCGTTACCCGCCCCAGAGGCCAAAGCAACTATCCACACCCTCAATCCCACGGACCGATATCGCAACCAGATTATTTTTCCTTATTATCATCTGCAGCACCCCCACTCAAAATGCAAGCCCCGGGATGTCAATTTTGGTTTGCCTGTCAGATTATATTGCGGCCTGGTGTACGGAGTAACGGGATTCAAGCTAGCCAACGTAATAAATTTGATCATACGACAACCTTCCGACAATATTCAACGTTGGTGTCCCCGGTGGGCACGGGCTCGGGACCAGGTAGCCCCCTGGCGGCCGACGCCCGTCTCCCCCTGGAGGGGGCAACAGGGTATGAATAGACACGGATGGGAAGTTGGGCCCAGAGGGCCCGCACTCGGTAATGATTCTTCCGCAGGCTCGCCTACGGAAACATTGTTACGAATTTTACTCCTCCTCAAAGGGCAGGAGTGTAATCGGCATAAGCTGATGACTCGTGCCTACTAGGCATTCCTCGTTGAAGAGCAATAACTGCAATGCTCTATCCCCGGCACTGATAAGCTGCATTGGACGCGTGTCTACTATGTACTGTTTAATCAACTTTTATCTGTGCCTGGTGTGTAATTACTCCGTAATCAGATAAGATTTGTGTGACCGTAATCAGATAAGATTTATGTGAGCGCTAACGCTACAGTGGGGTGCGACAACTTTGCACCGAGGGTCTGACCGCTCCTTTTTACCATCGCCTTTCTTTCTTTTTTTTTTTTTTTTAACCCATTTCAGCGCGTCACTACTCCGTATTATCTACTCTGGTATGACTGTACAGCAATGCCACAGAAAGGGCCTGGTTTTTCTCCCTAAATGCACTCTCACATTCTACACCAAATATTAGTTTTTGGAAGTTTAGACTGACAGAATAGCAGAATATTATTGGTTGCTTTAAAGTGGAGTAAGTGGCAGAATATGAGCGGGTGCAAAATTATGGCACCCCGTGTACTGAGTACGGAGTAGTGCTGGTTTATTGACTGAGGTATAAATTAACACCTGAGGTAGTAATTAATACCTGGGGCATAAGTCGATGCCTCAGGCCGATTTCCGCTCCGGAATAAACCCCTTCGAAGCCAACGATCAGTTCCTGTACCTAGATCGTACCTACCTTTCTATCGCCTGCTTGATCAATTACTCCTCCTCCACTTCATCTATTAGTTAGTTCTGCGCGTCAGAACCTCGCGCCTAGACACCATCGTTCTTAACACGCTACTCAACCCCGCGAGACCTACGGTCTTCACAATTTGCAATGGTTGAATACCAGCATTCGCGGGTTAATTAACAACTTCTAGCATGTACGGAGTACAAGAAGTTAATAATGCGATAAAAACATAGAACACAACACAGTATTGCTGTAAGAGAAAAGAAGGCAAACTCTCATGAAACACTCAACGCCCGCCCCCCACAACACCAGCCTCGGTCACTCTCCAAACCAGGTTACCCCACCAATGCCCTTAATCTCCAGCTCAGCGTCCGTTAGCAGCTGTTTTCGCTGCTCAAAGGACCGTTCCATGCCAGATCCAATACTCATCATCTGGTTGTCCATGCACCGATTGGACAGGATGGCGTTCGTTGCATGGATGTCTTTTTCCTCATGAAAGCTGTTTAGTTGAGAATATGATGCTGATATGAACAGATACGACTTGACCCTCCCGGCTGTGTCCAACCTGCACAATTTCCTCAGTTTGCACAACTACTCCAAGCTCAGCGGCTACAACATCTCACCCATGCAATGGGCGTTAGGCAAAGGTCAATTTGAATGACCGCCAGACCGTCCAGAGCACCAGCGCATGTTCGATTCCTATGTGGCCAATCGTCGACAGGGGAGGAAAGAGTGGTTTGAGGTCTATCTTTTTCACGAACGTCCGATCCCCGCACAGCAACACGAGGAGAGCGGTCCAAACAAGCAAAAGAAAACAAGAAGAAGAATCCTTTATTATCGATGTCGGCAGTAACCACAGACACAATCTGCAACGGTTGGTGGAGCAGAGGAACCAGTTAGGGCTCCCAGGACGACTCATTCTTCAGGATTAACCTGACGTTCTTGACAAGACACCGCAAATCGAGGGCGTTGAACAGATGCCTTACAGCTTCTTCGAGCCTCAGCCTGTACAAGGCTAGCTTATCCTACTTCACGGACACAAACAAGACTAACAGTGTAGCTTAACACAGGAGCAAGGATCTATATCTTCCACACAATCTTCCATGGCTGGCCAGATTAAACATGCCACTAGATCCTATCCAACACCGTATCTGCCACGAATCAGACAATTTCTCGTATTATCATCGTGGATCATGTGTTTTCTGACATCGATGTTTCTCTGATCCAAAAAAACACTGAAGACAGGCGTCTTTCCATACACCCAAACTCACCAACAAGGCCTTTGTCACCACCAGTAGCAGGCGCCAATTGGGCTGCGGTTACTTCATGATTCTTGGGGCGTCTGTTGGGCGTTGAGGAGCACGCGGAAAAGTCCCGTCTCGACTAATGCGCGCAGTCCTGCATTTTGAGGCGGCTATACGTAGAAATATTAGATAGTACTTTCAACACGGTTCACACGTACCTTACATATCAACCTAAGCGCCGTATCCTTCGTCTAAATCTCAGCCAATCTGAGCTTTTCCAGGGTTTCAAGAAAGGCCGCATGGTAGAATGACTGGCGGAAAGTCAGCCATAACACGAAGCTGGTGAAACCAAGCTCCGGTATTGTAGTCCACCACACCCCTACTAATGACATTGATCTGGAGTACCATAGAAAGGGACCTCTGGCTAAGTTCTCGAACTTCCTCTCACTATGTTTCTAATTAGATTAGCTAGAGTATTAATAACAACTAGTGCTTCCTTCAATATATTAGAATTGCTATACCTGGAAGTGTGATCGCGGGTGCCTAAGAGGAAGTCCGGTACATAATCAATACAGACCATAAGTTTATGAGCTGCACCAGCAGAGGACTCATTACATATTGCTCTACTGGAGTTACAGTGGTAGGCCATTATGCCAGCTTAGGACAGAGGTGTTAGGGCTACCCTGAGGAAGGCACTCGTCTCCCTTCCAAATTGGCAGGTAGCCTACAACGCTTCCCACCTGTCACTTTACCTGTTGTGACGCTCCCTTCTCATCTACCTCCTCTACCCTTGCAAATATATCACAGGCAGGATCTTCATTAAGAAGCAGACAGCCAGACAAGGCCACCGATCTCTTTGTGCTCACCTCCAAATTGGAACACAGATCTTACAGCAAGGCGAGACGCACATTTAGCAAAAGGTTTGACTACCTGAACACGCGATTGCGCTGGCTGCTTAAACTACCCTCCACACTGACACCATCAGAAAGTAGTACTGACCGTTGCGTAGGACCAATACCTGTGAAGACTGCCTTCTCCACGAACGAGAGACTTCCTCATATTCCGGTCACTCCCATTACGCCAATGGCTCCGAAACTCCATTCCCCGAGCAGCCAGATATTGGAGGGGATTAGTCCAGAAGAGAGTCTCCCTGTAGAGCCGAAGTGGCTGGTGGCACACGGTGAGCAAATAAGGGAACTGAAGGGTTCCACACCTCTCATTCTTGCAAGAGATATAGTACATATAGCTCTTTTCCCTATAACCTAGCACATACGACCATAGGGTGTGGAAAATAGGGCTTCCCGTCCGCTCAGCCGTACTCAAGCCACACGCGGCCGGTTAGTAGTTGGGTGGGTGACCACCAGCGAATCCCAGCTGTTGTATGTTTTTGCCCTTTTGCCTTCCAGTCAGTAGTCGATGTTTAGCCCTAATTAGTCACAGTCACTTCACAGCAACAGATACCCATGACTTCAAATCCATGCTGATCTAGTTTTTCGCAGCTATCTTGTTCTTGCAAGAGATCAATTTTATATATTTGCGACTGGCGGTTTTTACTCACTGCTTGCAGGTAGTTCTGCTGCTTCCACTCCCTTCCTTCTATTCTATGCATGAAGGTCAGTAGAGTATTACACCAAAAAAAGATATTTGGTCTTTGAGAAGTTGTAGTACTTAATATGGTAGACAGCCTTAAAGGAAGGGCCATTATTTTTCATATAGCTATTATGCACATAGCATAACCGTTAACCCCCACACAATATAATGGCTTTTTTTAAGCAATAATCAGAAGTTAAAACCCATTCAATAAGTGCATAATACCACAGTGTGGGATCATCTTGAACACCATTTTGAACTGATGCAATGCAGGCAAGTCACAACTTAACAGAACAAGGCCAAACTCAAAAAGAAAAATACAGATCTAACACATGTCTAGCAGTAGCAAGCGCAAGGCTGCCATGAAGGCTCTTCGAACCAACACACTGACCATCGAAACCATCGAACAAGAACATAAAGGGCATTATCGATCACTTGACAAACAGCTATCAACATCAGGATTGGACGGTTTCGTTCTCCTAAGTATATGATGTTAGCAGTGTCAGTCAGGAGGGAAACTTTACTAACAATAACTCTTCCATATGTATCGCGCAAGTAAAATGCTACCTCAAGGGCAGTCGCCATTATGGAAATGCCTCCCACGACATGGAGACCCCAAGACGGCGAGCCCAGTCGGGCAATGGTCGCATACAAACCAATTGCGGCGTATATAATGGTGATAACTGTAGCGACGATCAAGCTGATCCATCAGGTGGTTGAAACCCAAATACTAAACTGCCTTTGACTTGGCATTAGAAAGAATGTGGTTAGAGATGGAAAGAATGTTAAGCAAGAAAGATAAAGAGATTGTTAAGTGAGATAGAATGAGGTTAAAGGAATGTGGAGGGAGGCTTGCTGCAAGAATAGAGGAAGAAGAGAAGAGAAAAGGACAGGGGAGATGGGGGAGACAGAAGGGAGACAACAGGAAACTGTTAGGGACAACCTAGGGCTTGTTCCTACCAGTAGGCCAAAAGACCACTATATCTGGCTTCTCACAAGCCAGACATCCCTAGGCACCTTATATAGTAGTGCACTGTTAGGTGGCTAGGCCACTCCCTAACACTACCTCCCTTCTTAGAAGAAGAGGCATGACCTCATGCCCAGGGGAGACCTCTTGTACTCTACCCTAAGCCCTTTTGGTTCCAGCTATATAAGTCAGCCCCCAAGGTTTGCCTGAGGCAGTGACCTTGTCAGTAACTGAGATCTCTTAAGTCCTTCCTACCGTTGGTCAGGGGAGGCATGTGTCTTGTGCACGGGGCACTGGGACAACGTCATCGACTTTGAGTTTCGTGGGCAATTTAACTGGAGGCAGTTGTTCGGACGGTGGGCTGATATAGATGGAGGTCAGTGTTTCCCCTCTCATTTCCTCTCTCGTTTCTCCGTTTTTTTGTTTTTTTTTTTTTTTTTTTTTT